>MDKF010417210.1:0-22061 GCA_026770625.1 Nicotiana glauca
TGTGTTCACATGCTAGCCTAGGTTGTTGACTTACTTTTTGCTATATGTGTTCAAGCTCGTGCTTTAATTTTGTTTCCAAAGTTCTGTTGATCATGTTCTTTCCTACCTTTGTCTTAACGCTCGTGGTTTTCTCTTGTTTGTGTTTGTGCATGTCTGCATATCTCTGTGACCTTTTGTGACATTCTAGAACTTGCATGTCAGGAATCTTGGTTTCTTTTGAGGCTTCTGAATGTTTCTTCTGAGGTTATCTGCTATGTGTTTTGTCTGGTTCTCATCTCTAAATTGGTTTAACCTCGCATGCCTGATGTTGTGCACTCTTTATATACGCTGGTTGTCCCTCCAAAATAACTTTCAATCTTAGACTAATTTCAGGTTTCCTTATGTATGGTTGATTGATTCTTTCCTTGAATGGTTTGAGAACTTTCTTTAGCCTTTCGACTCCCCTATTTCTGGATGGGTTCATTGTTGATTTTTGAATCCTTAATTTCCTGATTTACTATGTGTTAATTGATTTACCGTGTTCTTTCCTTATTTAAGCTGACCGTGTGTTTTAAAGATTATTTCCTTAATTAAAACCCCTATGTATTTACCCCTTATTTGTATGCTATGCACAATATGCTTACTTGATCTCCTTCATTAAATAACTCTTTCCCTTTACCGTTCAAATTTGGATTCCTCAATTAAAGGTATTTTCTGCTACTGAATGATTTTAATTGATGCATGGTTATTTTCTTACCTTGTTCCCTGCCTGATTTCAAACTATAAATACTCTCCTCCCTTCTTTTTGAACACACACGAACATAGAACGCAATTTGAGTTCACAAGTCACTCTCACTTAAAAACTCTCTCTCTTTTACTTATGCTGATCTGGACTTGTTTTCTCTACTTTCCCCCGCACTCTTTTGCTTCGCTGCTGGTATGTCTCAGTTAGTTTACATGCTTCTACCACAATGTGTTTACTTCTGCCCACTTCTATCCAATTATTTTAGTTGACATTTGTTTCTAGCATATTGTAGCATGTTCCCCCTGTCCTTTATAATCCAGTATTTAAATTATGTATGCACCCCATCAGATATTTGTCATGAATTTGATACTTTATGAATCTCAAACTCTCATATCCCTTTATATGTGAGTTATGGTTCAGGGCATGACAACACTCTAATATTTTTGTCCATGATTCTGGATTGGATTCGTAGAATCCCAAACTCAATCAATTCCCATTCCCTTCCCCCTTTATGTGTTTTTGAGCTTTAGACTTGGGTCTGGCAGTGCCCTAATCACTAACCAGACCCTGGTCTGACCTTCAAGGGTTTGCTCTTAATGTATTTGACCAAGCAGGTGATCAGGGGTGTGCCAGCCTACTTTGTGGCTAGGTATGACCACTACCTGTCATGGCTTCCCAATCCCCCTTTCACTTTACACTTACTCTTAGCTATTAAGTTCTGCCCCTCTCTTGCAAGCCATGCTTTGGGACCCCCCTGAGCTCCCTTTGAACTTGGATGCCTGAAAGTTGGCTCTTCCACACTGCACTATTTCTATTCTATTGGTATCTTGGGTGTAAGCAATGCCGGGAATCCCTGAGATTCCTTGGAACTTTGAAACACCCTAGATAAAGAGAAGGTTTTGGAAATCTGGATCCCGGAAGGGCTCAATCGCATATTATTAGACACTAAGGTTGAATTAGGCTGCTCGGATCTAGCTGTTAGCTTCTGATATATTTTTTTTCTATATTCCTGGTTTGTAATTACTTGTATTAAACTCGGGGAGTATAGTAAAAGGATGTGGGAGGGGTCTTTACTTTCTTGTATCAAAAGGGTAGATATCATGATCTTAGGACTTTATTATTTAACCATCTAGACATCCTGCCTATAAGACCGTTTTAATCACATAGAAAGCATGTCTATATGACTTAACACTCACTTTCTGCAATTATGCATATAAAAATCCTGCCTATACGAGTGAATTTTTTTCAAATTTATAGATATCATGCCTATAGGATGTGCATGCGCATGACATTAGGCAAACTTTAGGTTTAATAATCAAGCATATGTCCACAAGTTTATTATCAAGTTCGGTAATCAATAACTTGTAGATATCATGCCCATAGGAGCTTCTTTTGAATCAAACTCGCTTCGCCTGTTTAACAGCAGTAGCCATTGATTAGCCGTTTCTTACACGCCTAAGTCAGTACATGCTTTCCAAAACGTAGTCTTTAATAAAAACTTGTTTAAAATCAGTGTGTACTTTTCCCTAAAAATCTATTTCTTTAACTGGCATATCTTTTCTGAAACTGCTTCTTTCTAATATTCTGCGCAAACGTGTTTTCCAACTCAATTCCTATTTTTCGAACTCGTCGTTTTAAATTAGTTCTGCGACTCACTCTTTTCTTTAGATAACTCTGTCCCTTCTGGAATTTTCAAAACTTTTTTTTTGTGTTTAATTACTACTAGGCAGTTTGTTTTCTCTTTTGAACTAGTCTCTAAACGTCTGCAACATACCCCTTTTTCTTCAAAATCCTTCTGCATAATCATCTTCTAAAATCAACTCACGATTAATTCAGTGCCCTAATTTCTGACAACTGTATCCGAGTTGCCTAATGCAGACTTTCTGTCCAAACATATTTGTTGAACCAGTCCGCTCTCTGCTTAATTTTAATCTAAGACCAAATCAGTATTTGTTAAGGCATGCTAAACTATATGATTATTTGATTTCTGGGGGTTTGTTTGAGCCATATTTGCTTGTTTATTCTTCCCTTTATTTGATACTTATTTTGAATATCGAGCTAGAATTTTATCCTTTTAACTCCACAAAGGCCTCCATCCCTTTCTTTCCTTTTAGGATTAGAAGTCCTAAAATTCCGGGACTGATAGGATTGAGACGGGTATTAGCATGCGATAAGTAAACGATACCGTTTCGCGCTCTAATACCTTAACGGGGTGGGAAGGGTAGACATGGAGATGATGATTACACGATAACACTATTTGTATAATTGGGTACCGGTGTTGTGCGGATGATCCATGTAATGTATAAACCTAGGACTCCCCTCTCCTTTTATTAGTTTAACATTTTTTTTTGAACTTTAAAAACTGCTGCATTTTCAACTTCTGTTTCTCACACGATTTTTTGGTTTGCTTGCACTAATTGCTTGATTTCTTCCCTCTACTTGCACATTTCTTTTACAACTAAACTGCTCCCTTTCTGAATTTCAGCACTTCTTTTAACCTTTTTGTGCTTCCTGTTATACTTGTTAGTTTATTCGCATTTGCATTTAAAGTCACAATTATAGCATGGCCGGGAACCACACTAGTGGATCTTGAGGGGTGCCTAACATCTTCCCCTCGAGATAATTTCAAGCCCTTACCCAAAACTCTGGTCTGCATTTTTAATTCTTCTAAAAGTGTTCTAATGCACTATAATCATTAGGTGGCGACTCTCTAAAATCCAAAAAACCCAGTTCCCAAGCGGGATAAGAGTTGTCTTCCCGAATGTCGTGAACCCGATTCCGCAATGAAAAAGGGGGCGTCGACTATATGGATGACACCTGTCATCATACTACTAATCCACGTGTCATGCCCTTTTTTTTTTACTAATACAGGTGGATGCGGGTTGTTGTGGGTTGATAGGTATGTGGAATAGGGTGGAGAAGGTTGAAAAAGAGTTTTGAAAAATATTTTCCCTTCTTTTGATAGGAAAAATATTTTCCCCCAATCGGGAGTAAAATAAGTGCATGAGCAAAATATTTTCCAAAACATTTAAGCCAAACATGCATGAAAAAATTAAACCTTCGTACCAAACACACCCTAAATGCATGATCAAGGTAGTTTTGACAGACCCAGTTCCTAAGGTTGTTATTGTTGACATTCAATTTTGTCTCTCCTTTCTTCCAAACTATTTCCTTAAGCTTCTAATATTACTAATATAAAAATTGGCATTCTGTTATTTTTAACACAACTTGACTTATTTGTTATTATTATTATTATTCAACTATTATTACTATAGTTATTTTTTTATAATTATCATCGTTGTTTTTGTTATTATTATTATTATTATTATTATTATTATTATTACTACTACTACTACTACTACTACTACTAATAATATTATTATTATCATCCTTGGTATTTCTACTACTACTGTATTTTTTTAATATAATTATTAATATCTACTAAATAGATTATAATATGACTAAAAGAAGTTAATTAGAAACCCAAAGGAAGTTGACTTGAAGAAAGAAAAGGGCCATAAATTCGGCCAAGACAAGGCCCAAAATTTTCTCACTAATATTATTCTCTCTCTTAACCCAAATAGTCTTCAGATTCAGCCCAAGGCATGGCCCAACCAACCTAATTACATCATAAGAAAAATCCCTAATCAGCTAGGGTGACGCCTCTCTTAACCCCTTACCTCTTTCATGCCAACTTTTAAACTCCATCTGCCATAGACAAAGCTTGTCCCTCTATTTTGGTGAAAATTATCCTTTTCTCTCCATCTTATCACCTTAGACATTTTATCTCTTTATCCTCAACGTATCTTCAACGATTTGGTGCCAATATTTCTTTTCAGAAAATCTGATTTTTGCTGTATAGGAAGTCAACACCAAGGATTTGGTTTGCTTTTTCAGATGCTCTTTGACTCAATTTTGAAATCCCAACTCAAATTTACCGTTGAGAGAACCCTATTTTTTTTCTATAAATACTCTCTTTTACCTTCTGTCAAGGACCATGTTTGCGAGCTCTGGGCTGCACCTTTAACCCCCCAAAAAATGGTTGGAATCCGCCGCCCCTTTGCTCTGAAATTGCTCTCTAATAACTCATCTCTTTCTCTCAGTATCTATTTAAATTTTGCCATAACAATACCCTTTCTCATACTGCTTCTAACATTCTTGGATTGTTCGAGTTAGTCGGTCCGAGGCTGGAGATTCGATTATTCGTTGAAGACGCCCCAGTCACTGCACCTTAAAAGGTCAGTAACTGTTAAACTACCGCTTTCCGTTTTTTTTCTAGTTAGAAGTAGATTTAATTTCTATCTGAAATAGTGCTGCGTTTGGTTTGTGATTATGATTCAAGATTAATCTTCACATAAATAGTCTGTTACGAGCCTATGTTGTATAGCATTGTGAGTTAGAGCTGGTATGTTTGTGGAAGTTGTTATTTTGTCCAGATAGAATAAAATTTAAAATAAAATAATACATTAGTTGTTAAGTATTTACATGAACAGATTTGAGGATTAGCTATCTAGATATTTTGCATGAATGGTTTTGTCACTTAGCCTATATTTTTAAATAAAGGATTTATTCTCCTAACAGAATTGTGACTTGAGTCTCTTTTCTGTTATATAGCATGCCTATATGGATCACCATCTTTAAATAGATATTCAAAGGAATCAAACCTATATCATGTTCAAACCTTGAAGTATTGTAACAAATACAAATATTCTATTGGAGCTAACATTGATTTAGAGCCTATGATTATATATTTAGTTGTCATTTTACCTCTCTAGATACTGTATAAAGAGTTGTAACATTTAAACTTTTCTTTAAGAATCATGTCTATAGGAGTGAAATAATAGGCACGAGAGTTTTTTAGTCATTTACAAATCATGCTTGTAAGATTAGATTTTCACTCAATTGTTTGATGAGAATTAAATCTGACCTTGCTGTATTTTTCTACAACCTTCTTTATTTAATATAGATATTTTGTCGTGATACTAAGACAAATTTAGATATCATCTTTATAGACTCGAACTTATGTTGTTGTTAAGCCTTTTCCTTCGAACACCATACTCCTGGGATTTCAAATATTTTTGTTGAAAATGCATATGTCTTATCTATATTGAAATACTAGTATGCAACTATATTTTTGCTATTAGGCATTGGTATCTCATATGTACTAATTAAAAAAGCTTTTGTAGAAGTAAGAAACGCCTCATGTTTGCTGGATCATTACTCTTTAAAAAGATATGTTAAAATAGTACTCCATTTTAAAAACTGTTCGTATATGATTAGCTACTGTTCTTGGGTTTCTGAACCATTGCAGAGTGAAGAAATTAGTTATACTCTTGTCTTGTGTGCTTCATTTTTTATTGAATTTTGCCTCTAATTTTCTAATTTTCTTCTTCTTTCCTTTGCATATACACTTTGGAGAAAATGGAGTCCTAATTCGAGACTCTTGCAATGGAATCTCAAAATGAGATCCGACACCCATACCCAAGAATGGAGTCATCACATATCATATTATTTAGACGCACTGGATAGCAAGAAAAATAAGCTATGCATCCCAAGCGTTTAGCTTGTTTTTCTTTTTTTTTTTTTCATTCTCAAAAAAAGAAAAACAAGCTAAACGCTTGGGATGCCTATGGCGCCTTTCTTTCCTTATTGTTCATTTGACTTTACTTGTGTGATTTGAGTTTTCCTCCAATTCTTTTGAGTTTATATTCATGTTAGCTTAGTGTATTTAGTTGTGTTATATTTTTAATTCTTATTACCTATAATCGCTGCTATTTTAATCACATATAGTATAGCCTTTAGATATAAGAATTTAATATTTCTTTTTCAAATGGTATTTTCAAAAACTTTCTAGCAAAACCTTTTCTAATGATATTGAATTAGACCTTAGTAAATACAAGATCGTTAAATCCCAGTTGAGTAGTTTTCTAAAAGTACATATGAACACTTTCTTTTCTAATACTTAACCTTTTTAAGAATGACTCTTTTGTTATTGGGTTTATTAAAGGACTCTTTGGGGTTAAACGTTTTCCTACAAGAAGTTGGTCGATATTAACGTCAAATATTGTCTTATTATTTCCTATTTTGAAACAAAGGGCATAATATCTAGCCAATTTACAAAAAATGGATTTGTTTTAAATTAATTAACCTAAGTTTGGCTAGTTAACCATAGTTAACGGATCATATAGGGCGCCTTAATAACCTTCCCTATAGGATTAATCAGAACTCTTACCCATAATCTTTAATGTTAAGTAGACCACAAAATAGAGTTAACTTTAAGCATTACTTAGCTAAAATTGGTGTCCTAATCCACCTTGAACTAATTAGGTGGCGACTCTCTTTAATTATTTAAACCTTCAGAATTACCAATATGTTATACTCTAGTTTGACCCGTATTAAAATGGGGTATAACAGTTATGTGCTCCGGGCCCGGGCATAAATGGGCTAAACGGGCCAGGCCAAACGGTCCCGGGCTCTGGCGGGCCGGGCCCAAGCAGTCCTGGGCTTAACGGCCCTGGAGTGTGAATCGGCCCACTGTGGGCCTAAGCCCACATGGGCTCTGCCTAAGTGGGTCGGGCCTAAACGGGCCTAAGCGTTCCGGAATATTTTTTTTAAATTTTTTTTATCTAGGGCAATTTCTAAATTATATTATATAATTGTGACTTAAATCTTCTAATTCAAATTTAAACACAAAAAAATTATAAAGAAATATTCAAGGGAATGACTTATAATTTTTATTATTATGATATTAATAAAAAATGGCAATATCTTTCTTAGTCTTCCTTCTCCCCCCTCCCCCCTACCCCAATGGAATGAGCATAACAATGCGCTAATACCACCATTAAAAGGAAAAAAATGAATGAACATGTGCCAAAATACAAGTTACATATTACTCTATATATTATCTCTAAGAAATTTCATAAATCCTTCAAGGTCGGAGGAATTTCTGTTGGTGGTGGCGGAAAAGAAGCTTGTTCATCACCCGCTTCCGGGCGAAGCAACATCCTCTGCAAGTTTCGCTAGCATTTCTTCATAAGCTTCGTCTATCTCCTGTTTTGATTTAGCAAATTCAAACTTTCTTCTTTCCGAACGGATCCAATCTCTGAAGAATATTGATTTTTCCAAGCTCTCCCTCATAGACGCTCTATGATCACCAATTTGAAGTTCCGCTTGACTGAAAGCGCTCTCTGCTACCACTGTTAAAGCTTGAATACTTAAAATATCTAGAGCCATCCTTGAAAGAACTGAATAGTATTTTTCTTTGTCCTTCCACCATTCCAGAATATTAAAGGAGCCATCAGGATTCTCTGATTCAAGTCCCTGCGACAAATAAACTTGAAGCTCATTTCGTTGCGAACTATCACCAATATTATCACCCTGAGAACCCTTGAACCCCGTCCAAGAACTAAGTTCTTTTAGGCCCGCAGTTCTTTTAGATGATTGCGAATTAGACGAAGTAGGAGTTGGAACATTTGTTCTAGCATGATCTAAGGCAAGTTGATAAGCATTATAAATTGTTTGAGCATTTATTTTAATTGAGGCTTTTGCATCTGCAAATGTAGCAAATTCCTCATCTGAAAGTTATAAAGCCTTATAAATATTTGTATACCAAAAGTGAGGACCTCCTAATTTCATGGTAGGATTTAACATGGCAGCAACACTATAAATAAGGGGATAAAGAAATAATATTTTTTAAATTTATCTTTCATAGAATCAATAGCAAGTTGATAAATTACCCCACCCTCTGAAAATTGAGTAAATAAATTTGCAAGTTCTGCAATATAAACTAAACAGTTAAAAATAGTAGGATAATATTGCCCAGATAATTCATTTGCAGCAACATGAAATTGTTCTAAAAATTCTACAAGAATTTTAACATTAGTCCGATCCTGATTTGTAAGGTACTAATGCGCAACTTTCATTTAAAGAAATCTAGCTTTATCTTTAGGGTGTGTCTTTATGTGTCTAATCAAACGATCCGTACCGCTACAGTCTCCAGTAAATTTATGAGCCATCAAAGTCCCACAAGTTTTACACTTAGCCTTATTTCGATCTCTTAGTTGAATAAAAAAGTGGCAAACAAGAGATGTTTTGCACAGTCTAGAAGGTTATCTATTAAAAGTAGGGGTTACTACAGGAGGGTCAGTGATGAGTATAAAATATTTACTTATTATATATTATTAATATTCTACTTTAAATAATATACTTAAATTATATTTCGAATTTTCCCTCTTTCTAACTATTTTTTGCAAAAAAAAAAAGAAAAAGAAAAAGATTATAGATAATAGAAGGAAAAAAATAAAATGCTCGATGAAAGTCTGCTATGACAAGCACAAGAATTGAAATGAGAAACGGAAGCCTATAATTGAAGTTCAGACACATCCAAGCTCCTATCTTGGACACGTCCAAGCTCATATCCTTAGAAGTGTCCAAGATCATGTCTTTAGACGTATCCAAGATCATGTCTTCAGACGTGTCCAAGCTCACTCCTCGGACACATACAAACTCATTCCTTGGACATGTCTAATCATTTAATACTTGCAAGATTTGTTATAAATAGAATGCAATTTGGCATCGGAGAGAGAAAAGAAGATCTACTTTTATCTAAACTTTGTTCTTTCTTTAACCATTTTATTTTCTTCTTGTTAGTTTTTGGATTTTCTAAGAGTATTGATAATATTCTAGAATTTCTTTTTTGTTGTGAGATTTAAATACTCCATAATGGAGTAATCTCTTTTGTTGGGATAGTTGATGAAGCTTGATATATATTTTTATAATATTATTTCAGTTTTAATACATCCTTGGCTTGAAATTTTTATTGTATAATTTATATTGTGCTGAAATAATGGTTTCTAATTAATCATTATTATCACTTCTATATATTTTATTTAAGTTATTCTTATATTAATTTTGTAATTCTCATGGAGCAAAATTAATATATAATGACCAATGAATAAAATAGTAGAGTGAGAATAATTTTTCGTAAAACTCTTATTTCAAATCTGTAATTTTTGTTTGGCTCAGTTTTAATTATCATGGAGGAATTGTTGTAGGCATGATTACTGATTTTTAGCAAAAATATTCTCACAAAGTTTTTACTACCTTTTAGCACAATTCAAGCAAGAAAATATTTCGGTTTGATCGTCACTAGTTTTAACTCAATTAATTACATAACCTCACAGAGTGCTATTAACTGACATTTTCTTAGTGAACAAATATAATTGTATTAGCAATAAGCAATTATTCTTTATAGAAATACATGTAAAAATTGAGATTTTATTGTAATAATATTATCAAGTGAATTCAACGATTCCTAACTCATTTTAAATTATAAATCTTTCAGAAATTGTTTGTTTTGCTTTAATTAATTAACAAGTTATAAAACTCACCTTTCATCAATTTGGTTCTCTCAAATAGTAGTAAAAATATTAAAAGTCTGTAGCCTAGATTAACCAATCTCTATGGGACGATATCATAAACTATACTAGAATTTGACTGAGTATGAGCACAAAAATCCTATGCACATTGGTCTCGTCAGTCAGGCGGGGCATCATTTGGATTATTATCAGTTAGGTTAACTACAACACTAGTAGCTATATCATCTAAATTCGGTTGCGTTTCATCTAAATCATTATTTTCCTCATCATGTTCATCAATAGTTGGATTACCATAAAGATCATTCATATATTCATCATTTAATTATTGACCTGGTGCAATATCATGGTAAAATTGACTATCAGTAAATTGAAAACAAGGGTTATCACTATCAAGAATAACAAGTGGAGGAGGACGGGTAATAGGTCTGGATCGGGGAGTCAGGGGAGGAGTAGTAGCTTGGCCACTAGATTCACCAATTTTAGATTTTTTCTTACCACCAAATATTTTTTTCAAAGAAAATGCCATATTAATTATAATTATACAAACTAAAACAAACAAAACAATAATATTAAAACTTAAGAGTTGGAACGAGTTTACCGAATCGACGAATAACTTTTTGAAAATTGTATATCGTTGAAGACTTGAAGACTTGAATACTTCAATTCGCCAACTTCACAATTTTTCACAAATTGCAATAATAAAGTAAGCAATTATAGAAGAAAATTAGAGAGAGATTGATGATTTTTTGAGTAAAAATGAAAGAATGAGGGGGTATTTATAGTTGAGAATCGGAAAAAAATATAATTATAAAAAGTTTGTGGTTAAAATAAAGTTTGAGGGGCAAATGGCTATTTTTAAAAAGCCAAACGGCTAAATTGGCAGGCCAACAACTAGTTTTTAAACTTCTAACTGTTGGCCAATTTTTTTATTTTTATTTTTTGAAAAATAGTCGTTGGGCCCGTTAGGCCCGGTTGAACCGGCCCGGGCTCGCGGTCTCTCCATGCTGGACCGACTCACAGTGGGCTCCTAGGACCGCTTGGGCCCAGATCATACGGGCCAGCCTGTTTTGTCCAAAGCCCATGTGGGCTCGCGGGTCTGGGTCGGTCCCGGGCTGGGCCCGTACCACAATAAAGCCTTACCGTTCTTCTTGGTTCTGTGATTTGATTAAGATTGCAAATGAAAACATGAGATAAAGAAAGCTGTTAGTTGACGGATTATTTGAGTAGGTGCTATAGCAAAATATTACTCGGTCCGTTTCAGTTTATGTGAACCTATCTCCTTTTTTGTCCGTTCCATAAAGAATGATCCCTTTCCAAATTTGAAAACAATTTAGCTTAAAATTCCAATTCTACTCTTAGTGAGAAGCTTTTATAATCACACAAATACTCTGGACCCCTTTTTGACTTGTTTAGGACTACAAATTTCAAAAATATTTATTTTTTTTTAAATTTCGTGTCCAATCAAACATGTTCATATTAACTGAAATGGAGGGAGTACTAGTTAGTGGGTGGACTATAGCTGAAATAGTTTGTCTTTTGCACATAAGTAATGGCTATACTGATCACTAGGTATTATGCCCAATATACAGTATATTTGTTGGGTATTCTGGTTGTTTCCAAGTTAAAAGATGCCGGTAAGAAGTCCGTCTTTTTCAACTTAACTGGTTCCTTACCAATTCCCCTAAAAGAGAAAATGCTATGTTTGAGGGGAAGTAACAAAGCAAAAGGAGCTGCTTTCTGCCTCTTCCTGTATGGTTCTTTTGATGTTTGAACTCCACCATTCATCTATGTCTAAGGTAGTTAACTTGCTTTATGCTTTAGCTTGTGTCTTCAATAGTACTATTTCTTGCATAGTACTTAGAAGTGAATGAAGCAATAGAAAGAGTCCATACTTGTGGATCAGGAAGATGCACTTCAATAGCAAAACTACTACCAATTGAAGGAGATCATTTGTGGAGTTGTAAAAACAAATGATATCTGGATTTGTAAAACTATATCAGCAATAAATGTATAAATTCAATATCAACTCAGCATTAAAATGTAATTTGAGCTAGTAAACTTCATGTTATTCTGAAACCCTAGCTTCTTCAAGACCTTTTTCAACTCGTCTATCTTATTTACAGATTATACAAGTCAAGCTCCTAAATCGCCAACGTGAATATGTACTAGTGCTATAGCATGAAGTCAGTCAACACATCATTGATAAATCCAGTTAAAAGATACTTCTCAATATCAGTCACTACTAGTTCAACTTCATTATTAGTTAATCCAGTTCTCCAACCCAAATCCCATGCACTGCTGACCACTCCCTTGCACCATAGATCTCTTTCTAGCAGTGGATGAAGAGCATCTGCAGATAGGTTCTTCCCAGCAACCTTATGGTAACTTCGCAAAACTTCAATCCCGTCACAAATTTCATTCACCAACTTGTCAAAAGATACAGGTATTTTTCGCATCTTCAGTGATAACGGATCAACTGCCAGTGCACATTGAGACCTTCTGTTTTCTAACAACTCATTAGCACAATCAAGTAAGAGTCTGCTATCAGCGATTTCATGATCTACACTTGTTATCTGCCATACAGTTGGTTCCCATGCATCTGTTTCAAATAGCTCCTCGGACCGACAGAGGAATGATTCACTGCTCAACAGTAAATACCTTGTAGTGGCTCTGGAGTTGAAGTTTTCATTCTCAGTGAAGTCTAGATCGATGTTACAGTTAGTGTGCTCCATTAATCGCACGCTAGATTCACAAGGGAAACTTTCACCATTGGCAATATTATCTGCAATAGAAGAAGTATTATATTTTATTAGAATTTTTTCACTAAGAAAACACATAAATCTCACTAAAGGAAAATTGGAGCCTGACTGGTGACCAGAAGTAACTTTTCCATGTTTAACAGCTTTTCAGATTGTCATCTGTTATGGTTCTTGAACGGATGGAATTACAAAGAGGTATATGAGGAACTATAATTATTACAACCTTTTGTGAGTCTGCAAAATGTTGAAGTGTATTAGACTACTTCAATTACTGCTTGCAGATTTTCCAACCCTTAATCTCTTTACAAGTTTTGGAACTTTCACCCACAAAGACAGTAATCAAGATCCAAAAACCCATATGTTTTACTAGAAAACAACTTTATATAGTTTCTCCAGAATATCGGATATATATATAGATTTTATGGAAGCTTTTGAGTCCACCAGATCTTTTGTTTGATTTTTTGGTTATATGCAGCTGCTGCGTGTCTACTAAACAGTATACAGTATTATCGCCTATATTATTTTGCCGAAAAGAAGAAAACAGATATTCGAAGCTGCAAAGGAAGAATATAAATACTCTGTATGTTTGGTCTCTTAGATATTATATGTAGCTAATATCATCATTCTTGTTTGTTGAACAATGTCTGGGATATATATATATATATCTACATTGCAACACTTAAGGTTATTCCCTGGAAATAGTTACTTGAAAGCCTATGTATGATGAATAATTGCAAACAACATGTTCTAATATAACCTGAACAATTGCATGAAACTGGCAAAACAATGAAATAAGTGCCTTACCGATTACAAGATTCTCAAAGATATCAGCCACTTCTTCTAACTGAAGCTCTTCTGAGGATGTAACTTTGGTTATGGCTATATCTGTGCCTTTCTCCACTGCCTGCATCATTTCTACATTTTTATCCTTGTGTTCCGTGTTGTCAACCTGTATCAATACATTTCATTAGTCTGGGCCCATATTAGAAAAATCCTCCTAAGTTAATTTCCACAGAAGGACCAACATCTACAGAACAGTGTCCCTTAATTCTGTGTTAGAAAAAGGAAATTGGACAATAAATAATAACGTGAGATGAGAACCATAGCTTCCAGAAGAAAGAAGGCTCGAAAATATCAGTTATAACTATGTACTCACTGTAGCAATGGGGGTACTCTTGGCGGACTTGTCAGCTTTAAGATTCTTCTTCCTCTTACTGGAGTTATCAGATGCAGTGGTTGTTATGCGCTTCGAGGTGGGATCTGATATAGTACTTTTTGCTTGTGCAACCAGTTGATTTCTCTCGGGTTTTCTCACTTTCATAGTGCTCATCTTCCCTTGGTCCTGAAATTTAGCACTGTCGTTGATTTTGACATTTTTCATTTCTTTAGATTTTCTCATAGCAGGAGCTACTCGTTGATTCCCATCCTCTCTTTTTTCAATTGCTTCTTTCTTTGGTTGCAGGGTCTTTCCAGGAGAAGAAGCTCTAGCCCTTGCATTAGGCTCCTTTTCCTGAATCACAACTTCAAGAGTCTTTGAATTTGCAGGTACTTCACCACGATCCTTGCCAGGAGAAGAAGCTCTGAACTTTGTATTAGGCTGTTTTTCTTGACTCAGAACATCAAGAGTCTTTGATTTTGCTCCACGATACTTGCCAGGAGAAGAAGCTCTAATCTTTGTATTATTAGGCTGTTTTCCGTGAACCAGAACATCAAGAGTCTTTGATTTTGCACCACGATACTTGCCAGGAGAAGAAGCTCTAATCTTTGTATAATTAGGCTGCTTTCCATAAACCAGAACATCAAGAGTCTTTGATTTAGCAGGTGCTTCACCATGATCATTGCGCCCTTTTCCTTCACTGAATCTATTATTTTGATACTTTCCTGTCTGCAATTTCCTATATATGGTGGAATTCAATGCTCCCTTCTTATCATCAGAGTTTTCAGGTGAAGTTTCTCCTTTTACATCCCATTTTCCAGCTGTGTTTCTATTGCCTGATGGATTTTCTTCATGGTTACAGGGAGGAAAACTTTCAGCCTGCGAGTCTAGAGAATACAGAGGCTTCATGATCACAATGGGTGGAGAATCATCAACAAACTTATTTAATAATTGAGGAGTTCCATGATTAGACTTTTTTCTCAAAAGCCCCTTGAAATGCATGGTTTCAATAATTTCATCCAATGTTCTTCTTTTTGCATCCACCTTCTGAGCGATGGATGTCGGCTTCTTTGCCTTTGGCAAATCTATTTCAAATATAGGTCTGCTCTGCTTGATAACCCTTTCGTTCTCCAAGTGCTGAGGCTTTCTAGGAATCTCTTCAAGACCCATCAGTCTGGCAATTAAATTTGGCCCGTGTGGCTTTTCCTTGAGTGGTGAATAACCAAAAGAGCTAACCTCTTGGGATTGAACCATGGGTGACTGGCTTGAGCTAGTTGATGGGACATCCGATGATGTAATCATTTTACTTCTACCAACACTAGCCTTTTCAAAGGAGGAGTCACTTGAGCTAGTGAAGCTGGTAAAGGGGAGATCTGGAGATAATTCCACTTTCCTTCTATCATATTCTGAAGCACAAGTTGGTGGCAACAGATTTTGTCTCGCAAAGCTGTCTCTTATCACTTCCCTTAGCTCATCAAAACAATCTTGGGAAGCCCCATCAACAGAAAATCTTGGTTTCTGAAACTCAAACCTATTAAATCTGTGATCTGAAATCCTCTCGGACTTGGTCCGTCCAATGCATATTCCATCTTTCTGATTTTTCTTCAACTTAACCATATGTTGTGAAGCTTCTTGCAGCTTTCCTAGCATCACTAGTGACTCCTGTAAATCAAGAGCTCCTTTCAACAAATCTTTGGCGATATCTTTAGAATGCGTTTCAAAGGTCATACCCTTAGACCATGAGTCAATCACTTGGTTCAGCTTTTGAGCTTCTCTGGACACCTCCATTAGCTGGATGGAAGATGAGGAATATAACTCATCTGTCGCCATTCCTTTGCAGACTGATGACGATGAAGACACATTCAAATGGCTGCATGTTCTTTGTTTTCCTTCCATCTTTGGATGGTCAATCTTGGATTTTCTAATTGTATTAAATTCCACAACACCTTTTGGGTCATCACATGTCACAAAGGATCTGTATACAGCTGATCTCAGATTGTCTTGAGGCATATTCTATTAATTAAAAAAAAAAAAAATCACAAGAACAAGTCAGCAACTTAAACAAGTTTATACTAGTAGAATTTGCCGAATGTACAACTCACACAAACTAGTAGTATATCTCTGGACACAAGTCTTTCTTAGCTTGAAGTTACTGAAAGCAAAGAATTAGTTGCCGTATATAATTTAGCAAACGTACAAAATTTTGAACAAATTCATCTCCTCTTGAAATATTCAAATTAAAGACATTGTCCTAAAGCAAGTACTTATGATAAATTAAAGAAAGAAAAGATTAAGGCAATGGATCTGAACATTTGAATAACAAATCTACAAGACAGAAAAAGCAGTAAAAACAAGTCTCCAAATGTTTAGTACATATGAAGTACCTGAGTTGTTGCCTCAAAATTGATTGTTTCACCTTCAGACCTCTAAAAGAGCAAACCCAAATGAAAATGATGAAAAGAAGCCTCAGATAGACACATTCAAGAACCTAATTAACCAACCCATGAACTCATTAACTGCTCTCCACCAACATTATCTTTAGTCAAAAAAAGAAAGAAGCCCAGATCCCACATAGTACAAAATATAGCTGGTGAATCTTGACTTTGTTCACTCTATACTAGAAAGCCAATTACTTTAACAGAAAACAAAGATTCCCTGTATTTTGAAGAAAAATGGAGGAGAGGTTTAAATGTGAATTGCTGGAGGTGGTTGAGAATACATGTGAATTGCAGGGCTAATTGGAAAGAAAAGGTGAAGGGGCATTGGATCACAGACTTTGGAAAGAGACACCGCAGTTACTTTGAAACTACATGCCCGTGAATTTATTAAATATATGGCTGCCTAAAGTACCTCTTTGCTTGTGCTTGGAAAACCTTATTCTGTGCCTAGGAACTGTTTTTGAGGTGGATTATCTTGATTCTCTGCTCCCGCTAACATTATTTAATTTAATACTAGTCTTATTCCAAATATTATTTTTTTTTTCTGGTAATAATTTTGGCATGTGAGATTTTTTTCTACTAGTACAAAAAGGTCCATGTAAACAACAGTGACAATAAAACCGTGAACTGCGATATGAATTGTGCACTAAATTGCTAAAAGATTTTTCTTGTTTGAGCATCTAAATTGTCTACTTTACAATTGTGTTTGAACAACGGTAAAGTTGTCTCTATATGACTTATGGTTTACGAAATCACATCTCTCAGGATACAGTTCCTTTCTGGAACGCGGAATGTTATGTCCATCGAGCTGCGTTTGAACATGTAGTCTTTAGTAACCTACTAGCTAAACTAATTCGATTCAGCCCCGTTGAGCGAGGGATGGCTCCCGTTCCAGACCTTATTATTATTATTAGTAGTGGTACATACTCAAAGTGGGTGTGCTCAAAGATCAACCTCATGCGAACAATTTTTATTTATTTTTTAAAAATTCCCTTTTATTATTTTGATTGTGGACTGTAGCATGCTTTCTCTTTCTGTATACAATACTAGTGCTAGCTTAACATAAAAGATAGAGTGGCTGATGAGACTTAATTAGAATGATTGTGAAGTATAAAACGCTCTATTTAATACTCCCAGTAGTAGTCCTGTTCTTCGTCCAATTCCCGCCGATATGATTAAATGCCGTAGTTGGTAAAACAGAAGTGTCAATGCCACTAAGTTTGTAGCCGCATAATATCTGAAGAATTATCGGATTAAATTACATTAAACATAGTGAAATCAACTCAAACTACACATGGAATTTCAACAAACTTCCGATTACCAAACTCTTTGTCGAATTTAATACAAACACTAAAAGTATTGCAAAACTATCATTGAATTTTACCTCAATCTTTTCTACCTTGATGAGAAAACATATTTAGATCTTATTTGATTTTTTGAAAGATTTATTAACATTGCATGCTTCATATGAAGTACAACCAAGGTTTAAATGGAAGGATTAAGCGGAGGATCCTGGATCCCTAAAAAGTTATCATACTCTCTCCGGTTCTAAATATTTATGTGTTAGCCAAATTCCAAAATATCAATATTTAAACGAAATATATTTACTTATTTTTCAAAATCACCATTTCTGCTATAATTACTAATGTTGAATTAATTGAGATATTTAAAAGATGTTGGGGTTAAAGTGGTGGTGTGAATGGGAAATGAGGGAAGAAGGTGAAAAGGCAACTTTAGCTTTTGCATTTTGTCCCTTGTTGGTTAAAGACAAGCATTTTGTTGGGTTTAAATATAGAAGCACTTCCTTAAGCTCTTAAAAGGAGATAAGAGGAAGGGGCATCGCGCCGTCGTCGTCGCTCGGCTCGGCCTCGACTTTGGTCAATTGATATGATTTAATATTTTATATTAATATTTTTGTGACCGTTATTTGTAACGAGATAAAATTAATTAATTTTTCGTCTTTAATTTATTCAAATATTCTCGCGTTAATTAAACAGCCATCAGAAAGGTTGTCTCTCACGAATAGCCACCTGCAGTGTGAAAAACCACTTTCGCACTCTTTCAATCCAGAATTCGTTGCCTATAAATAACCAGCCATTCCTTCAGAAGTTTTCGCTCTGAAATTTTCTGCTTCATCACCTTCTTCTTTCTGCATTATTACTTTAAAACAAAGTAAGTTCCTCGTGTGGTTTGCTCCATAACTTTTGAGTTCGCCTATAACTTAGTGGTTTGAAGTGTCGCTGCCGCTAAGTTGGAAGTTCCGTTCTATCCTGGGAAGAATTTATCCGTCAACCGTGGGCAACAGTGAGGGAATAAGATTCTTTAAGGACACACAAGAAACTTGTGGGCTCGAAATATAATTCTACCAATTTCTGTTCATTTTTTTCTTTTCTGGTTTCATCACTTATAAGTTATAATAACAAAAGAGAGATAAATTATATGATTAACAAAAACTCTTAAACTTAAGGCTAATTAATGTCCTTAAACTATATAGAGAAATCATAAATAAACACTGAAGAAGCAATTCAAAAGTCAAAAGTCAAAACTCCTTTCTAGCTCGACAAAAACATTCTTACCAACCAGAATTTACTGCCACACCGAACATACAATATACATAATAATTTCGAAAGGGAAAAAATTTGAACATGCATGTTACTATTTGAATTGCTGTAGCATGTGTCTTGTCTAATGTAAGGGCAACCGCCCCTTAGGTGGCCTACCTACAAATTATTTAAATCAAGACGAAATGTACCGCCATCGCTTTCATAATTACTTAGAAAAACAATGGAAATTCCTTCTACTTCAATGTCTTTGAATTTCATTTTTGGCCCCACTATTAATGAGAAGGGAGTTCCTCTTATCGCTGGTATTTTTTAAATATATGACTACCGAGGTGAATGTTTTGACCATGTTCTTATTACATGAGGACAATAAGAAACACATTATGAGTCACGACATTCAACTTGTGTAATTACTTAATTACACGGCCTAGTAATTATGACGATATGTTTGTTTGTCATAGTGTAATTATAATTACAAGTTTACTGTTTTGTTACACAAGTGTAATTACACAATTAGATTTAATTTTAAATGAAGTAATTATCAAAACTTATAAACTAATATATAATAAATATATGCCTATAAATTTTTATAAATACAAATGATATTATATTTGGTATTTAAGATGTATATTTTTTCGTGAATATATATTAATTAGTAATCATATATTTATAACTAATATTGTAAAAATAATTTATATATATTATTCAAATTAATAATATTTAGCTTACATACTTACAAAAACTAAAAATATACGTTTTGTAAGAACATCATGGAATTCATGTTTGATAAAATAAATTAATATTTATAAATATAATTTCATAACATTATTCAAATGTTTGACAAACTAATCAATCAATTCTAATTAAAAAATGAACAACATGCAATGTGAGCCAATACTGCTAAAACAAGTAAATTGGAACCATGAATATAACACAATTTCAAAACTAAAAAAAAATAGTTTGATATATGTCATATTCCAACGTAATAATAGTAAGTTCCACTACAACTTAAGATTAGGAAACATAATAAGTTTATAACCACTTTCAACAATAAAATATCACTTTAATTGCATCACTCATTATATGCCAGGTTTGTTAATGACTCATTATTTCTAATACTAGGAGGTGTAGTTTCATAAAAAAAATAGAATAATAAAATAAATAAAAAAATAAAATATAGGCAATTACATGGAATCACAAGAAGTAAAAGTAGAGAAATAAAAGATAATTAATGTACAAAGAAAAATATATTTTAAAATTTCAAAAGAAATTAAAAAGTAAAAATAAAACTAAAAAAATAAAATAATATAAATAAATAGTTATAAAAAATAAATTAAAATATAAAAAGGAAAGAAACTAAAAAATAACCTTGTAATTACACAGTATAATTATCACCAATTCTCACCTCTCCCTTGAGAATTGGAGAGTGTAATTACACCCCTTGACACTCAATTCTATGGTGACCAAGTAATTACTTGGTCAAACAAACATGCCAAACAGTGTTATTACATCCAGTTACACCCAAATCCATTTCTAAGGTTGCTTTCCAAACATGCTCGTAAGGATATTGATAGTAACCTATATTATGCGATGTAGATGCTATTTATGCTCTAAATTAATCATACTCTATTGATGTTTTAAGTGCTAAATGATAATAGAATGCTCTAATTGAGGTTTTTATGCTTTGTAGGAGCTACTCCGAGTTAGGAGGAGAATATAGAGTATTTTTGGGGTAAAAAATGAAGATACAAGGCCAATCGAGAAGAGCCCGGATGAAAATGAGAAAGAAAAGGCGAAGAAAAATTGGGCAATAGTCCGACCGCGACTGCGGTCTAACCGCGGATGGAACGCGGTGAAAGAAAGCGAAAAACAGAATGGTCGTAAATTACCGCGGTCGCGCCGCGGTTGTCCTGCGACCGCGGTCGATCTAGAGGAAGCAAAGAAGTCTAAGGGCTAAAGTGTAAAATATGGGAAACTTATCATAACCCTATATAAACTCAACAAACTCGCCTAGAGGAAAAGAAGCTTGTTTTTAGACCTAAGGAGGCTGAGGTTGGACACGCTTTTGATACAGATTCGACCTAAGAAGGCAGAGATACAATAGGAGCAAGGCGGGGAATTCTTCTAAGAGTTTTTCCTTCCTCTTCCTATTTTTCATTGTTGGTTATGACTTTTAGTATTGTAGTTTTGCATTCTATTATGAATAGCTAATTTGTTATCTAGGGTTTTGATGGAACCTTTTGTACGATAAACTTTTGTTATGTTTTTATATAATTGAGCCATTAAATTTCCCTACTTGTTCAACTACATGTTTATTATTGTTGATTGAACGACCATCGATTGACTGTGCGTATTTATTATGTGTTGCTTGAGAAACGATACATATTTAGGTGGTTATTGAACAACGTCACTCCTAACGTATGTAAGAAATCAATACAGTGGGTTTAAAGGCAAGTTTAGAAATAACAAAGCCTTGAAGTGGTCATAATGAGCGGTTAGATAAAGCCTACTAGCGTAGTTCGAGAGAATATATCTAGTAAATTGTTGTATTTGCTCGAGAGAGAATTACGACACCTAAAATGCTCACGATCAATAGAGAACACACTGGCAAAAATTGTAGGGAACATAGCTAGAAGGATTCAATTGGGAAAATCATAACTCTAGACCTCCTTAATTTAGTCTCCAACCCTTTGTCTCGTTAGTTGATAATTTTACCACTTTCTAGTATTTGCTAGTTAATTAGTTAGAAACAAATCTCAATCTTTATAATTTAGAAAATTGTTCAAACTTGTCTTTTTAGTGATATTAAACAGATATAGCTAAGGCTTAGTTCTATGTGGGATTCGACTCCGGACTTTTAGACCGGATTATTATCCTTTTTAGGACTAAAGTTGGGCGTGATTAAATTTTGGTGCCGTTGCCGGGGAACTAACGGTGTAGTTGTAGCTGTATTGTCACGACCCCAAACCCGGGTCGTGATGACGCCCAACACAACTGCTAGGCAAGCCCGACCAATTTCACTCTCAACCCGAGCATAAAGCTCAAA
>MU675111.1:0-25615 GCA_026770625.1 Nicotiana glauca
TATATATATATATATATATATATATATATATATATATATATTCAATGATTTTTTTTATTTTTTTTAATATAAATAAAACTTGTACTCTAAGAATGTGAGTATTTTGTGGTAGTTTTTTATGAAATAAAACATATTAAAAGCAACATAAAAGTTTTAAAATATTAAAATTAGACTTAAAAGAAATATTTGCACTAAACTAGTATAGAATTTAGGTGTGGTCAAAAATTAATTGTTCACAGTATGTGTTAGTGCTTTACTGCTACAATGGCTAGAACTAATCTAACTGTGACCATTTTGGCAACATGGGAGAAGGTCTCAGTGTAGTCCAGCCCCTCCTACTGTCTATAGCCTTTTGCTACAATCCTGGCCTTGTATATCTACACTGTGCCAAAGGAAGTGTACTCGACTTTGAATCCCTATTTACAATGAATAGGAGTCTTTCCTAAGGCAAATACTGACCATGTGTGATTGTCTTCTAAAGCAACATCTCACACTTCATTGCCTCAATCCACTTGGGGTCTTCTATAGCTTTATTGCAGGATTTAGGTTCAATGATGGCTGAGTAGGCTGCCAAAGTAGTACCAAAAGAAGGAGACACATTAGCATAACTGATCATGTCAGAAATATGATAACAATAATGGACACTCTCATTGGAAGGAATGACATAGGCTTTGAGCCAAATAGGAGGCCTGCTTGTTCTAGCTGATTTTCTAGCTTCAATAGAAGATAAAGTAGAAGAAGGACAATCTACTTAGGGCAAACTAGAAACATCACTATTTGTGACATGCTCATCAGATAGATCAAGATAAGGAAAGTCATCTGCATCAGAGTGTACATGTGAGGAAGCTTTAGTAGGTTGGAAAGAAGGTGAAAATGGAGCATTTGAAGAAGGATAAGAAGGAAGAGAAGTGTGTAGACTCTCTAGGAGTGGAATGTAGAGAAATGTAGAGGATTCTAGTATAGTAAATAGAGCTGAGCGTGTGGAGTTAAGGTGCTGAATGGGAAAAACATCTTATTTAAAAACTACGTCTCTACTAATGTTAAATTGCTTGGTGTTTATTTCATACATTTTGTATCCCTTATGTGTTGTAGAGTCTCCTAAAAAGACTACAGGAACTGCTCTAGGAGAAAACCTATCTATACTTTTTACAGTAGTCATGTATCCTAGGCACCCCAATACTCTCATATGCTGAAGAGAGGGAGAATGTCGAAACATGATCTCCGAAGGGGATTTGCCTTGAAGTACACAGAAAGAAGTCTATTTATGATATAGACAACAGTGAGCACACACTCAACCCAAAATCTCAGTGGAACTGCAGCTTGAAACCTGAACTATTTGTCTTCTTTCAACAACCCCATTTGTAACGACCCGACTGGTCGTTTTGCTTTATAGAACCCCGTCCACCTGAATAAAACTTTCCGCACTTGCTTTAACTAATTTGTGACCTGCGGGGATGGTTAGCGAATTGGAAGAATTTGGGTTGAAATATGCTCATTTGATTCCTTAAGATTTTCTTAAAAGGTTAAGTTTGACTTTGGTCAAAATTTTTAGCAAACGGAACCAGATTCATATTTTGACGGTCTCGAAGGGTCCGTAGGAAAATATTGGACCTGGGCGTATGCCCAGAATCAAATTCCGAGATCCCTAGGCCGAGTAATGAATTTTTATTAGAAATTATTAAACTGAAATTCCAAGGATTTAAAGAAACTAAATAATGATTTATCATATTGGTATCGGTCTCGTGGATTGGTTTCGGAGCCCAATACAAGTCTAACATAATATTTAAGACTTGACCACAAAATTTGGTGTCAATCTGAATAGTTTAAGTGCATTTCTGCTCATTAGAGGAGAATTAAGAATTTGAAGTTCATAATTTTGATTTAATTGATTTTAGGGGGTGATTCTTACATTTAGCATTATTTCGGGCATTCCGAAGGTTTGAGCAGGTCCGTTTCATGATTTCGGACTTATCGGTATGTTCGTCGGGACCCGGGAGCTTCGGCGTCAATCGAACGAGGCTCGAGTGAAGTTGGAAAAGTTGAGAAGAGCTGAAGCATCTGCTTCTATCGTAACCACACCTGCGGTTTGTTGGCCGCAAGTGTGAGACCGCAGAAGCGGTTGTTCTCTCGCTTATGTGGCCAAGGAAGGCTAGGCCCAAAACTACAAAAGCGGCTCCCAAGTCGCAGAAGCGGCTCCGAGACCGCAGAAGCGGTCCTAGCCCGCTTGGCCAATTCCACAGATGCAGTCTCTTCCTCGAAGAAGAGGGACCACAGATGCGGTCTCCTGACCGTAGATGCAGAAATCACTGAAGCAGTGAGCTTCATTTATTACGGGCTCTAAGTCATTTTGGCCATTTTTCACTCATCCATTGGGCGATTTTGGAGCTCTTGAGAGAGGACCTTCACCTAGCATCTTGAGGTAAGTTTATCCTACCTATTTCTAGTTTAATGTCTGTGTCTTACATAGATTAAACACTAGAATTTAAGGTAAAATTATGGGGTTAGGGCAAAACCTAGGATTTTTAAAAAAGTTGGATTTGACCATGAAATTTGTTATGAAACGAATTAGAAATCATATATTATTGATCCTTGGGTTGGTTGATACCCATTTTTTCCCGTATATTTTATATGCAAAATACTTTCAAAATAGTATATATATGCATATATAAGCATGTCCAAGTGTTTTATTTTTTTTTCAATTTTTAAAAGATTTTTAAACCAATTTATTGCCCTATTTTAACAGTACAAAACTAATAATTATTCCCAAAATTATCATTTTTGGTGATTCACTTATTTTATTCTCATATTTATACCAAAATATAGCTCAGGTAATTTTTGCACATTTTTATAAATTGATTTGGTATTTTTAAAGCTAAATTGCACTTAATTGCAATACTAGCCTATTTTAAGAATTAATTGCGCTTATAATTACAAACTTGATTACAGTATTTTTAATCTAATATTTATATACTGTTAATTAATTTAGCACCTTTAATTTATTTTCCAAAATCATTTTACTATTTTTATAAAATAAAAGGAAAAAGTGGTTATTTAAAAGTTACCCCTATTTCATTTCAATTTTAGCCCAAATTAGCCCCCCTAAATAACCCAGTTTCAATCTCAAGCAGGACCAGCCCAATTCCTAAATTACCCGACCCCTAACACGTTAATAAAATCCACCCGGCTCCCCTTTTGATCCAAGCCGTTGATCATTTTGATCAATGGCCATAGTTCTTCCTTTCCTTTTTAGTTTCCCAAACACCCCTAACCCTAATCACTTTTACCTAATCAGCCGCCTTTGAACCCCTTCGTCTCTCAAACTCTCTCGAACATTCCTGGAACCCTAATCGTCTCCCACCGTCTTCAACCGTGAAACCCACCGAAAACCATGGCTTCTTAGGCCACATGGGTCCTATACTCGCTTCCTATTACTCCTGTGTGCTCTTACTTGAAGATTCGAGGCTAGACCTCGAAGGTCTTCACTCAGACCTTTGCCGACTCGAGGTTTCCGGCCATCTACGGCCTTGCTTTGGCGTATCCTAGTCTTCTGAGTATGATTCCGACCTTCTCCGACTAAGGTCAATGACCTTTCAAGGCCTTTCTTATTTTCTAGGGTTCTTCTAAAACCCTAGCCCTTTGAGGGTTTTCTCCGATTCTTTTTAGATCTATTGTGTATCCATGCTCTACTTGAGTTTTCAAACGATTTCCCCAATTTTTTCTTTCAAAATTACTTTCAAAATCGCTTCTTTTAGATTTAGGGTTTTCTGAAAATTCTTAAAGTATTTATCTGACTTCCTCTCCCTTTTATTTTGTGTGTATTTGTCTCTATTGTGTTCTTATGTTCTTCTTTTACCACACATGTTCTTCTACTATGCTTTCTATATTCCGTTCTTTCTGCCACTGTATTTTCTATGCCATGTTCTGCTATTTTCTTCCACTATGTTCTGATGTGCTTTGCCTACTGTATTCTTCTACCATGTTCTTAAGGGTTCTTACTATTTTACCTTGTTTAAAGGTTCTTCTAAAAAATCTGCTTAAGCATGTTTTCTTCTACTGTTCTTGTTACTCTTTATCATAATGCTCCGAACTAGTTTCTTCACTCGGGTTTGTTTTGAAACCTTCTACTTGTTTGCATGTTTTCTTATGCGTTTTTGAAAGAAACCCATGAGCTGGTTTCGACTACTTGCCTCCTCATCCCTGTATTTGATTCTAGGTGGAAACCCTAGAATTTGGGGATTCCGCCGAGGTTTGATTATGTGAACTAGGGTTTTGTTTTAGAACCCTTAACTCCTTCAGACTGACTTTGAGTCTCTGAACTGAGTTTGGACATCTTTTGTATAATTTTGAACTTTTTGCTAAAACTCTCCTACACTGGAGTTTCTAATGATTTTACAATGGCTCGACAAGTTTCTTTCATGTTTAACGTGTCTGTATGATTTATATGTGATGAATCCTTCTTCAAAAAGGTTTTCAAACTAGTGATTGACTCAGAATTCCTTTTTTATAGGTCTAATTGATTGTTTGCTGATTTTCCTTAAGTTAAAACCTTTTCCATCTTTCTCACTTGGTTCATTCATACCAAATCTCAGACCTTGTGATTTCTTGGCTGTTAATTGATTTTATTTCCTTAGATTGTGCAATCGTGTATTTCAAAGACCTTGTCCTTAAATAACCTTTATGTATTTACCCTCAATTGCATGCTTTACACAAGTGTTTGATTAATTTCTTTCCTTAATTATTTTATACCCGTTTGAATTTGAATCCCTTAATTAAAGGGAGTCTTATGTAATTGATTTAAAATCAGTCTTCAATTATTTTCTTACCTTATTTCCTCATGACTTCCACACTATAAATAGACGACCCTTCTTTTCACAAAGCACACACGATTGAACACACTTCAAACTACACAATTTACAATCTCTTCTGGACCCTCACTTAAAAGTATTCTGTCTTCCTGTCTGCACTTTGGCTTTTACAAGACTACTGCTTTTCTTACTTGTTTCCTTGAAACCGATATGTCCTAATTTTAGTTTCAGCATCACCCCAATGTATTTACTTACAGTCTTTACATCCATGTCTACTTTAATGTCTATATAGAGTTTAATATTTAACTTAGCATGCCTATGTTCTATTGCTTGTTTCTTCTGTGAATCTTTGCTTCCTATCCCATTACCCCTATGCGTTTGTGAGTAGTGACTTAAGGCATGGCAACAGGAGTTGTTGTCCATGAACTAGGTTTTAAACCAATGTGGTCTTAACCTCTAAACAGGTTGGAGCGTATGCCAGCATATCCCATTGCTAGGTATGCCCATCAGCCTGCTCTTCTTATGTTCTTGCAAATTCCCCACTTCCCTATACCCCTATGTGCACTGATTTTAAGTTATTCCCTTTTCCCGCTCCCCTTTCAGATTTCCCCTTCTGCACTTACACTCTCTCCTAGTTTCTAAGTTCTGCCCCTCTCTTGTAAGCCTTGCCTTGGGACCTTGAGTTCCCTCTGAACTTGGACACTTGAGGGCTGGCCCTTCCACACAGCACTATGTCTTAATTTGGTTATGAATTTGGGTTTGAGCACTGCCCGGAGTCTACATGAGGCTTTTAGGGAACTCTGACACATCCAAGTGAGAGAAAGGCTTTGGATCATGATCTCTTGGATTTAGTTCATCTCATATTTCAGGCATGGAGTCTGAATTAGGCTCCCCTTGGTTGTACTTTTAAATTCTGATATAATTTTGCTTTTCTTATTCCATTCTGGGCTGTAATAACTTGTAATAACTATTGGGGATGGCTAGTGAAAAAGGGAGGGAATAACCTTGCATGCAAAGGGTAGACAACTTGCCCGTAGGAATTTCAGATTTCCGCATGTCATATAGATATCCTGTCTATAGCTTTGTATGTTTCTACATCTTCATCTGTGGATATCTTGCCTTAGGTTTTTTCTGAAATTCTGCACTTACACATGTAAATACTATGCCTATAGGAATTCTACATTTGCATACGTAGATACTATGTCTACAGGAATTCTGCGCTTTCATATGTAGATACTATGCCTATAAGGAATTCTACGCTCTCATACGATACTATGTCTGTAATTACTCAAAAAATCTGAATCTTGCATATGCATTTAGAAAACATATGCATAGGCCATTTTGAATCTTGCATATGCATCTGTCACTAGGCAAACTTGTCTATAGGTCCTAATAACAAAATTGTAATCAGATGTCATTGCTCGTAATAAAACAATGCAACACTTAGATATCATGTTATAGGATTTCTGCACTTTTCTATGTCTATAACAATGTTCTAAGTTGGCAAACACATAGAAAGCATGCCTATAGGGTTCTAACTCAAATCTGAATAGCCTCACTAGCTTATGAGTCTAAAATTACCAGTAATAATGTGTTACCAACAATAGAACTCATGTTTTCTAAAATTCATTTTTAACTGGCAAATTCCCTTTAAATCAGCATATAATCAGTTCATACTTTTATTTCTGAAATCTGTAGACATCATGCCTATAGGTTTTCGTCTATCACTTAGGCAAGCCTTAGGGTGAAAGTTAAACGGCACCAGTCTTTATTAATTACAACCAGCGGGTAGGTCTACTTCTGAATTTTTATCTGAAAATATGTGATAAATCAGCATGCTTTAACTCTTAAGTTTAATCAGACCCTAATCAATATGTGCAAGACATGCTAAACTATATGCTTTCTCTGATCTAAGGAGGTCTGTTTGAGCCTTATATGTTTGAATGTTTTTCCCATATTTGCTCTATATGTTTTGATTGTTGCCCTAGAATTTTATCCTTTTAAAACTATAAAACCTCATCCCCTTCCCTTTAGGATTAGTAGTCCCAAATGCCTTTGGGACTGATAGGATTGGGACGGGTAATAGCATGCAATAAGTGAAACGAGACCATTCTGCGTTTAATATCTTAACGGGGTGGAAAATGGTAGATATGGATATGATGATCGAGCGATAAAACCACGTGTATAAGTGGTTACCAGGTGTCGTGTGGGATGATCCATATTATTTGTAAACCTTGGACCCCCCACTCTATTACTTGTTTATTTTTAAATTTATTCAAACTATTTTTCTCAAAAATTTAGCTTTTATTTTGTTTCTTTTAACTTCATCTATTTTCAACCATTGTGTGAAATCCCCTCTTATTTGAAGTCCTACTTGCTTACCTGTTATTTATATTTAAAGTCACAACAACAGCTTGGCCGAGAACTACACTAGTTGATTCTGAGGGGTGCCTAACACCTTCCCCTTGGAATAATTTCAAGCCCTTACCCAATCTCTGGTTACCCAAACAAAACCCTTCTTAGTGTCCTAATGCACTTTAATCATTAGGTGGCGACTCTTCAATTCTCTTAAAACCAATTACCAAAAGGGAACAAGTTGTCCTCCCAAATGTTATAAACCCGATTTCGCAAGAAAAAGGAGGCATGACAGCATGGCGACTTTACTGGGGATTTCTTTTAGGCTTTTACCATTTCAAGCTGTTACTGTGACTTTACATTTCTTATATGTCTTTACTTGTTTAATCTCTCTAAGCATTTAATTCCCTATTCTACTATGAAACTGACTTGTCCTTTTGTTTCTTTTCTTTATTTCCTTTATTGCTCTCCTTTATTGCATTCCTGCATTATTGTTTTAATTATTGCAATTATGATTTTTATGAACGTGCAAATACATGACAACTTGTTTTAATTATTGCATAAGCATGTTTTCAACATCATATTCCACTCGTGCCAAACAAAATACTATAGCAACACTTTTAATGAGTGGTTGCGCTCTTCCGATATTATCACCTCCTAAATCTGACAGAGGCATATTTGTGGTAAAACCAGTCGATCAACGGTGTAGTCGACGAGTTCGCGTCTTTCCCTCTTGAGTTGTCCGCTCAAGGGTACCCGTCTAATACCCCAAAGAAAACCCTACTCTATTTAATTTGTGCATGTATCATGGTCAAACCTAGCCGAGTCAGTTATGTTGTCTGCATAATGACTCTTTAAGATAGTCTTGTCCAAGTCCACCGAGTTTCCTTGAAACCCGAACGGATGCTACCACGTTTTGTGCATTTATTTGGAGAACTAAATGCTTGCTATTTCAACTATTGATATTTAGTAGGCGAGTCTGGTGGGGGGGGGGGTAAGGGCCTAACCTTTTTGTCTTGCAGAAATCTGAGGCACGAAGTCCTCAGTTTCAGTATGATTAGCACGCCCCTACTCTTGCTAGACTGGTGGAGGAGTCTTCCATCAAATGAACAAATCAATGAGTGGAAAGAGAGAGCCGCCAAAACTAGCAAAAAGTTGGAATATCTGGAATACAGTCTGCTGGAATTGGAAGGAAAAGTGAGGAAGAGAGTCAACGACTGCCAGAACACTAAGGGAAGTGAAGAAGGGCATCTGGTGAAAGCATTATTACTAACAAGCCTATGTGAGCTGGAAGATCTGATCAATAAGAACATTCAACCTGAGGAAGGTCTCTCTGGGACCAAATAGATAGGAGTTTTCTTCTTTTTATGAAACATAATAAGGCCAATGGCCATTAGTGAGTTTTATTTCTTGCTTATTTAGTGTCATTTTGGGACTCGTCTATTTTTTTATCAATAAAATGAGACATTTAGCATCCTAATTTCTCCAAATTAACTTGTCGCTAGGCCTACCTCGGGCACAACAAGGCTCCCAAATTAGGACACGCTTTATATTTCCGCAATATGTGTTTAAATATTGCAACATTTTTCTTATGAACCTCACTAACTTGGTTACTTTTTTGTTTTGATTATTCCCCTCCCCAAAGGTTAGTCGTGCACTCTGGCATCATCATCATATTCCACAAGAACCAAGGGCCCTCCACCCATTCCTCCTCCTAGTCCTATCAGAAATAGGAATAAAGGAAAGATGGAAGATTTAAGCAACACCGGAAAAGAAAACTCAGTTGAACGGGTAGAGATCACTCAGGGTACTCATGTTTCTAAAGAAAGTGTGTCCCAACTCGAGCGGAAACTATTGAAATTCCAGGAGGAACTTGATCAAGTTCGGAACTTGGCAAGCTTGTCATTCTCTTTCACCACCCAGATGTCAATTTTCCAAGAACTTAGAACCTCACGCCTCCACAAAAAATCCCAAAACCATAAAACCATCCCGCTCCTCTCCACCACTGCTGTATTGCCGCACTTCCAACAATATTCCACTACTCATCCCAGAACCTTTGAACTCTACGAATGATCATTTCCATACTCATCGTAACCCCCATCTATGTGGAAACTATGCCACACTCTACTTAGCCCATTTTAAGCACACCCGAGTTGGAGGATGAAGACTCACTCATCAAGAATATGGCAGAAGAACTCAAGAAACTGACTAGCGGAATCTAGGGCGTTGAAGGTAGTAAGGGAATCGAGGGGCTAAACTATGAAGATCTGTGAATACAACCCGATGTCGAACTTCCCGAGGGGTACAAACCTCCCAAGTTCGAAATGTTTGATGGCACAGGGATCCCGGGGTCCACTTGAAAACATATTGTGACAAACTGGTTAGAGTGGGAAGAGATGAGAAAATCCGCATGAACCTTTTCATGAGGAGCTTGAAGGGAGACGCCTTATCTTGGTACATTATCCAGGATCCAAAGAAGTGGTCGAGCTGGATAAGCATGGCATCTGCTTTCATTGATAGATTCAGGTTCAACACAGAGAATACACCAGATGTGTTCTATATCGAAAACTTGAAGAAGAAGCCCACGAAAACCTTCTGTAAGTATGCTACTCGCTGGAGATCAGAATTTGCGAAGGTCAGACCAGCCTTAGAGAAAGAAAAAATGAACAAGTTTTTTGTCCGGGCTCAGGACCCACAGTATTATAAGAGGTTGATGCTAATCGAGAATCACAAGTTTTCTGACATCATTAAGCTAGGAGAAAGGATCGAGGAAGGCATAGAGAGTGGTATGGTTACGAACTTTGAAGTCTTGCAGGCTACAAATAAAGCTTTACAATCTGGTGGCACGTCCAAGAAAAGGGACGTAGGTGCTGTAGTGGTTGCACAGAGGACCAAATCCCCTATCAAGTACCAAACATACCCAATACCTCCAATCACATATCAGCCTACCCCAAATTACCAAGCACCCTCACCCACTTACCAAACTCCACCACCCACTTATCAGTCATCTCCACCATATCAGCCCACTTCACCCAAATACTCCCAACCAGCGCATGTTTATCAAGCATACAACACCCAACCATCCCAATATCAATCATCTCCCCCACATCAAAACTTCCCTATACCTCGACCAAATTTTGACTGCAGACCGCCCAAACAGTATACCGCCATTGCTAAACCAATTGACCAGCTGTACGAAAGACTCAAAGCTGCTGGTTATATCACCCCTATCCCTGCCATAACCCTAGAAAACCCTTCTCAGTGGGTCAATCCAAATAAAACCTGTGCATACCATTCTGGCATGAAGGGGTATACCATTGATGAATGCCACTCTCTGAAGGATAAGATTCAAACTTTGATTGATAACAAGATCATTGTAGCAAAAGATCCTGCTCCGAATGTCCGCAGTAACCCCCCCTCTAGACCACAAGGGTGGAGGCATTCACATGATTGAAATAGAGGATGACTGGGACCCCAAGGGATCAATCAGTTTAGTCACAGAAGGTGACGATCCAAAGAAGCTAATAGTCACCCTTAATCCGATTGTAGTCCAGATTTAGACTTCTGGGGATGCCGAGGTAAACATTTCCATACCACTTGAGTTTGAAGCACCACCCTCTGCAAAGACGCCGACGCCGATTGAGGTTGAGTTCATGTCACCAGCAAACACACCTACATCCTTTGAAGTTGTAGTCTTACCACCTAAGGGGCCTGCTCCGATTGGAGCAGAGATAGCCGTGCCAATCCTAGTGACAATGTCGGAAGTAACGCCATTTCACACAGAGGTCATACCTTGGGACTACACAGCTGAAGCCAGAAGAAAGGGGAAGGTCAAGTTCGGGGAAGCCGTTGCCGCTCAGGGTATGACAATAACCTTTAGGGTTTATACCTTGGAGCACTTGGCTAAGTCAAGCAAACAAGCCTCTGGTAGGCCAACCATCACTGAGACCGGGCCCGACGATCTCTGGAGAAAGATACAAGCCAATGAATATTCAGTCATTGATCAACTGAACAAAACACCAACACAGATTTCTATCCTTGCTTTGCTATAAAGTTCCAATGCACACAAGAATGCCTTGTTAAGAGTGTTTGAGTGAGGCATATGTACCAACTAACATCACCGGTGGAGAGATGGCAAACATGGTAGTTCAGGTATTGGAAGTCCTAAAATCACTTAATTTCCATGAAGATGAGCTACCACAAGAGGGGTTGAGTCATAACAAGGTATTGCACATCACCGTGCAGTGAGAAGATTATTTTATTACAAGGATCCTGGTTGATGGGGGTCTAGTCTCAACATTTGTCCATTGGTAAAACTTAGGACATTGAGAAAAGGGCTGCATGAGATCAAGGATGGGTCCATCAACGTCAAAGCCTTCGGAGTATCCCAAAGGTCTACTATTGGGGAAATTAGCTTGTGTTTGCAAATGGGGCCTACTTGGTTTGATGTTGATTTTCAAGGGATAGACGTGCCAGCGTCCTACAATTTGTTGTTGGGACGACCATGGATTCACGCCGCTGGGGCCGTGGCATCAATACTACATCAGGTAGTGAAGTTTGAGTGGAATCACCAAGAGGTGATTGTTCATGTCGACTGTAGCAATCCCATATATAGTTGCCTGACCATCCCAACAATTCGAGGAAGAAGAAGGATAGGCGGAGAAACTTACCACCACATTGAGCGAGTCAACGCCGTCGATAAGGACAAATTGTGGGACAACAAAATTGAAAGCATATTGAACTGGAGCGGGTATGAGCCGGGCAAGGGACTTGGTAAAAACCTCCAAGGGATCGCTAAGCCCATCAAACTAAAGAAGCATGGCACTACCTTTGGATTGGGATATAAGTATACTTGGGAGGAGTTCAACCACTAGTCGCCACCATGGCGTGGCCCTTACTACCCTTTGGAGCAACCAATACTCGTATGGAGAAGACATTCCATCCTGCCGAGGTCATTTACGGGTCAGAAGAGGAAGAAGCACTGGTAGCAGTGAGGAATTTGTTCTTAGAAGACGATGATATGGATTGCTGTGTCGCTTTCAAGGAGGAGGGGGAGGAAGGCCCTTCCATACAGGCTGTAAGAGGAGGAGCACGCCTTAGTAACTGGACTATCAGAACCACTATAGCCCGGCAAGCCTCGGGGTAGCAAGGTTGAACAAGCATCATGCACTATTTTATTTTACTAGTTTACTTTCCTTTCGCATTTTATTTTTTGCAAGAAAGAGCTCCGATGTTCAAAAATAGTTATGAAATTTATCAAAGCATTTTAGTTTTTTTTTTATAAATCTTACTCTTATTATTTTCTCTCATTACTTTACTTATACAACATTACTATTACTTATCTTGATAAACCAATGACTGTGACATGCAACGAGACAACGTAATAAACGAACATAGATTCAGAGGAAGAGGATATACCGGAGGAAATCATTAAAGAAGTTGAGAATTTTGAGAAAAGACCTAAGTCCAACCTGGAGACTGAGATTGTTAACCTGGGAGATGCAAAAAATGTCAAAGAAACATGGATCAGCGTTCGTTTATCGTCGTCAGAAAAGAAAGAATAGGCAAAATTTCTAAGGGTGTATGAGGACATATTCGCCTGGTCGTACAACGACATGACTGGTCTGAGTACATCTATTATGGATCATAAATTTCCAACCAATCCAACATGTCCACCAATAAAATAGAATCTTAGAAATTTCAAGCCAGATCTGAGTCTGAAAATCAAGGAAGAAGTCACTAAGCATCCAACATGGTTATCAAACATTGTGCCAGTGCAAAAGAAGGATGGGAAGGTTAGAGTCTGTGTCGACTACCGGGATCTCAACCGGGCCAGTTCGAAAGATGACTTCCCTTTGCCAAACATACACATCTTGATTGACAATTGCACCAAGCACGAGTTGCAGTCATTCGTGGATTGCTTTGCTGGATATCATCAGATCTGGATGGATGAAGAAGATGCTGAAAAAACGGCTTTCATTATGCCATGGGGAATGTACTGTTTAGGTTAAAGAATGCAGGGGCCACCTACATGAGGGCCATGGCTACCATTTTCCATGATATGATACACCAGGAGATCGAAGTGTATGTGGATGATGTCATCACTAAGTCCAAGAAAGCCACTGATCACATGGAAGATTTGAGGAAGTTTTTCAACAGATTGCGGAGGTACAACCTGAAACTGAATCTCGCAAAATGTGCATTTGGGGTTCCAGCTAGAAAATTGCTTGGGTTCATTGTGAGTCGCCGGGGAATAGAACTAGATCCATCGAAGATCAAAGCCATTCAAGAATATCCACTTCCAAGGAACAAGAAGGACGTAATGAGTTTCTTGGGTAGACTTAACTACATCGGCTAGTTCATAGCACAATCTACAATTATCTGTGAGCTGATCTTCAAAATGTTGAAGAAGGATGCCGCCACCAAATTGACCGATGAATGCCAGAAAGCTTTCGACAGAGTCAAGGAATACTTATCAATACCACCAGTCTTGATCCCGCCTGAGCCAGGTAGACCTTTGCTGCTCTACATCGCAGTGTTAGATGGTGCCTTCGGTTGCGTCCTGGGGCAACATGATGAAACAGGGAAGAAGGAGAAAGCCATTTATTATCTCAGTAAGAAGTTCACCCCGTACGAGGCCCGATATTCTCTTTTAGAATGCACCTGATGTGCTCTAACTTGGGTGGCCCAGAAGCCGAGGCACTACTTCTGCGCCTATACTACATATCTCATATCCAGGATGGATCCTTTGAAATACATCTTTCAGAAGCCCATGCCCATTTGAAAGTAGCCAAATGGCAAATACTTTTGAGTGAATTTGACATTGTTTACGTGGCTCAGAAAGTAATCAAGGGACAAGCACTAGCAGATCACCTTGCTGAAAATCCTGTAGACGGAGAATACGAACCCCTGAAAATGTATTTTCCAGATGAAGAGGTATCATTCATAGGAGAAGATATTGCAGAATCCTATGATGGTTGGAGGATGTTCTTCGATAGAGAAACAAATTTCAAAGGATTTGGCATATAAGCGGTCCTAGTATCAGAAATTGGCCAGCATTATCCAGTGTCTGCCAAGCTCTGATTCCCGTGCACCAAAAACATGGCCGAGTATAAAGCTTGCATCTTGGGGCTTAAAATGGCCATTGACATAAATATCCAAGAGTTGCTAGTAACAGGGGATTCAGACCTGCTCATACATCAGGTCCGAGGAGAATGAGCGACCAAGAAATCCAAGATACTCTCATATCTGCACCATGTGCAAGGATTGAGAAAGAGGTTCACGAAGACAAAGTTCCAGCATGTTCCAAGAATCGAGAATGAATTCGTCGATATATTTGCCACCCTATCATCTATGATACAACATCCAGATACGAACTTCATCAATCCTATTCCGGTGAATATCCATGATCAACCAACTTGCTGTGCTCATGTCGAAGAAGAAGCAGATGGAAAACCTTGGTTTCATGACATCAAGGAATATTTGTCAAAAAGAGAATACCCAGAGCTTGCAAATGCTACTCAAAAGCGCACACTTTGAAGGTTGTCCAACAATTTCTTTCACAGTGGAGGAATCCTGTATAGGAGGACTCCGGATATAGGATTACTAAGGTGTGTCAACGTAATAGAAGAATCCAAACTGCTAGAAGAAATTCACACAGGGAGATGCGGTCCACATATGAATGGTTTTGTCCTAGCAAAGAAGATCCTCCACACTGGTTACTTTTGGATGGCAATGGAAACAGACTGCATCCAGTATGTCCGAAAATGGCACCACTGTGATACATGCAAACATAATAAAGGTACCTCCAAATGAGCTTAATGCAACAAGCTCACAATGGTCGTTCGCCGCATGAGGAATGGATATTATTAGACCAATCGAACCTGCCGCTTCCAACGGGCACAGATTCATCTTGGTGGCAATTGATTTTTTCACCAAATGGGTCGAAGAAGCATCTTATAAAGCAGTGATTAAGAAAGTCATGGTAGACTTTGTCCGTGATCGTATTGTTTGTCGATTTGGGATCCCGGAGTCAATCATTACTGATAACGGTTCCAATCTCAACAGTGACTTAATGAAAGCTATGTATGAGACCTTCAAGATAAGACACAAGAATTCCATAGCCTACAGGCCCAGATGAATGGAGCCGTAGAAGCCGCCAATAAGAATATCAAAAAGATACTAAGGAAGATGATAGAGAAGCATAAGCAATGGCATGAAAAGCTATCGTTCGCTATATTAGGGTATCACACCATAGTCCGAGCATTAACGGGGGCAACCCCCTACATGCTGGTATATGGTACAGAAGCTGTCGTTCTCACCGAAGTAGAAATTCCTTCCTTAAGGATCATACAAGAAGCTGAGCTCGGCGATGCAGAATGGGTAAAAAGTCATTACGAGCAGTTGGCTCTTATAAATGGAAAGAGAATGAATGCAATTTGCCACAATCAGCTTTATCATAACAGAATGTCTAGAGCCTTCAATAAGAGAGTCAAACCAAGACGATTCACACCGGGGTAGCTAGTATTAAAGAAAATTTTCCCGTATCAAGATGAAGCCAAAGGGAAATTCTTTGCCAATATACTTGCAGAAATGGACGGAGAAGTTTGGGCAAAACCAATCAATTCAGATGTAGTCAAGCTCTAGTATGCGTAATCTTCATGCTTTTCCTATATGATGTAATTTGAACTACGTCTAACCTGATTCCCGTTTAAGAGGGGATACATAGGTAGCGTTATGGATTCGGTCACAATTCAATAAAATTTTCATCCCCCCCCCCGCAATTGGAAACTGGGGCAGAATTTTGAGGAGGACCCTCAAAATTCTGAAGTAATTTGAGCTGATCATCGCAAGCAATCGTCAGAAGCAGCAACCCATTAAACTGGGGAAAATTTTGAGGGGGAACCTTAAAATTTTAAAGTAAGAGAGGTTGAAATGTCCTAAACGATGTCACCGTCGTTGGTTCATCTAAAAACTATTTCTTAAATATATACTTATGTCATATCTTTAACAAACTCATGCATGTTTATTATCGAAATCACTTTGTTCAGCAATGCCTCCCCTGATACATACCGTGTCATCAGATCAAAACCGAACAGGGCAAGCAAAGTCAGTAGGGACACAAACTAACCTTTCCCCTTTACCAAACTCATATTTTTTCTTTAGATGCAGGCACCCAAGTTCCAAAATCATATATTATACACTCATACTGCTCAGGAATACAATTCTCAGAGCTGTCACACCTATTCACAGTTGTTATCCACATATAGAACCCCCAATAGCCACGACATCACAATCGACTATCAGCTAAGAAATTTTATTACTATTCACCTTTTATTTCTACATTGCATAAGGCTACTGTTCTGCCTTCCGAGACTAAGCTCTGTATTCATCTGCATTTTCTGCATTGCTTAAGGCTACCATTTTGCCTTCCGAGATTAAGCTCTGTCTCCATCTACATTTTCTACATTGTATAAGGCTGCCATTCTGCCTTCCGAGACTAAGCACTGTCTCCATCTGCATTGCATAAGGCTACCATTCTGCCTTCTGAGATAATGTATTGTCTCCATTTGCATTTTCTGCATTGCATAAGGCTACCATTCTACCTTCCGAGGTTAAGCTCTACCTCCATCTGCATGGCTGAAATATTGCCACCTTTATTTACCCTTGCATGGCTGAAAGATCACCACCTTTATTTATGTCCTGCATCGGCTGAAAGATCGCCATCTTTATTTATGTCTTGCATCGGCTGATATATCGCCACTTTATTTACCCTTTCATGGGCTGAAAGATCACCACCTATCACATTGCATGGGTTGAAAGATAGCCAAATTTGTCCAAAGACGTCATTGTTCGGAGGCGGTATTCGCATAAGTCGAGAACGCCATGCCATGGCCTGAGGACCCCCTTTTAATCTCTTGCATATCATTATTCAAAGGCATCATAGTTCGGAGGAATCATTCTCATAGCCCGAGAGCATCATTTCATAGCCTGCGAATCCTTTTTTATATGCTTCATGGCCCAGGACATCATGGTCTAAGGATGTCATCCTAACCGTCCGAAGATAGCCTTCATGGTCCGACGGGAATTTGCATCACGCTTAATTTTTCTGCACTATATACACTTGTATTACTTGTTTGCAGGTAAACCGGCTAGCAATGGCCGTCTCAGCAGGAGCGATCCCGCTCTAGTTCCCGCAACCCTAGCAGACTTTAACCATCCATCCCAACCTAAATATCACGTCCGTTCTTGAAAGATCTCCATCGGCATGTTCCGCCGTCGGATCCTGAACTACATATGGCCTGATTCCTGTAAAGCTAGGGATATGGAGGCAGCTCAGGAACTAGAGCGCGGTCAAATTCTTAAAACTATTCCGTCCGGTCAAATTGGCCATCATATTTTTATCCGACAACTCTTTCATCCTTCCTGGGTAAAGAGGGGCAGCCGTTGATAGCCAATTTTTCCCTGTATATTTTTGTACGCAAAATACTTTCAAAATAGTGTATGTATGCATATATAAGCATGTCCAAGTGTTTTAATTTTTTTCAATTTTTAAAAGATTTCTAAACTAATTTATTGCCCTATTTTAACAGTACAAAACCAATAATTATTCCCAAAATTATTATTTTTGGTGATTCACTTATTTTATCCTCATATTTATACCAAAATATAGCTCAGGTAATTTTTGCACATTTTTATAAATTGATTTGGCATTTTAAAGCTAAATTGCACTTAATTGCAATACTATCCTATTTTAAGAATTAATTGCGCTATAATTACAAATTTGATTCCAGTATTTTAATCTAATATTTATATACTATTAATTAATTTAGCACCTTTAATTTATTTTTCGAAATTATTTTACTATTTTTGTAAAATAAAAGGGAAAAGTGGCTATTTAAAAGTTAGCCCTATTTCATTTCAATTTTATCCCAAATTAACCCCCCCCTAATTAACCCAATTTCAATCTCAAACCGGACAAGCCCAATTTTTAAATTACCCGACCCTTAACCCGTTAATAAAATCCCGCCCGGCTCCCCTTTTGATCCAGGCCGTTGATCATTTTGATCAATGGCCATAATTCCTCCTTTCTTTTTTAATTTCCCAAACACCCCCAACCCTAATCACTTTCACCTAATCAGCCGCCTTTGAACCCCTTCATCTCTCAAACTCTCTCGAATATTCCTGGAACCCTAATCGTCTTCCACTGTCTTCAACCGTGAAACCCACCGGTAACCATGGCTTCTCAGGCCATGGGGGTCCTATAATAACTTCCTATTACTCCTGCGTGCTCGATACTTGAAGATTCAAAGCCAGACCTCGAAGGTCTTAGCTCAGATCTTTGCCGACTCGAGGTTTCCGACCATTTCCGGCCTTGCTCCGGCGTATCCTATTCTTCTAAGTTTTATTCCGAGCTTTTCCGACTCAGGTCAATGACCTTTCAAGGCCTTTCTCATTTTCTAGGGTTCTTCTGAAACCCTAGCCCTTCGAGGTTTTTCTCCGATTCTTTTTAGATCTGTTGTATATCCATGCTCTACTTGAGTTTTCAAATGATTTCCCCAATTTTTTCTTTCAAAATTACTTTCAAAATCGCTTCTTTTCGATTTAGGGTTTTCAAAAAATGCTTAACATGTTTATCTGACTTCCTCTCCCTTTTCTTTTGTGTGTATTTGTCTATACAATGTTCTTATGTTCTTCTACTATGCTTTCTATATTCCGTTCTTTCTTCCACTGTATTTTCTATGTTATGTTTTGCTATTTTCTTCCACTATGTTCTAATGTGCTTCGCCTACTATATTCTTCTACCATGTTCTTAAGGGTTCTTACTATTTTACCTTGTTTAAAGTTTCTTCTAAAAAATTTGCTTAAGCATGTTTTCTTCTACTGTTCTTGTTAATCTTTCATCATAATGCTCCGAACTAGTTTCTTCACTCTGGTTTGTTTTGAAACCTTCTAATGGTTTGCATGTTTTCTTATGAGTTTCTGAAAGAAACCCCTAAGTTGGTTTCGACTACTTGCCTCCTCATCCCTGTATTTTATTCTAGGTGGAAACCCTAGAATTTGTGGATTCCGCCGAGGTTTGATTATGTGAACTAGGGTTTTGTTTTAGAACCCTTAACTCCTTCAGACTGACTTTGAGTCTCTGAACTGAGTTTGGACATCTTTTGTATAATTTTGAACTTTTTGCTAAAACTCTCCTACACTGGAGTTTCTAATGATTTTACAATGGCTCGACAAGTTTCTTTCATGTTTAATGTGTCTGTATGATTTATATGTGATGAATCCTTCTTCAAAAAGGTTTTCAAACTAGTGATTGACTCAGAATTCCTTTTTTAAGGTCTAATTGATTGTTTGCTGATTTTCCTTAAGTTAAAACCTTTTCCATCTTTCTCACTTGGTTCATTCATACCAAATCTCAGACCTTGTGATTTCTTGGCTGTTAACTGATTTTCTTTCCTTAAATTATACAACCGTGTATTTAAGAGGCCTTGTCCTTAAATAACCTTTATGTATTTACCTTCAATTGCATGCTTTACACAAGTGTTTGATTAATTTCTTTCCTTAATCATTTTATACCTGTTTGAATTTGAATCCCTTAATTATAGGGAGTTTTTTGCAATTGATTTACAATCAATCTTCAATTATTTTCTTACTTTATTTCCTCATGACTTCCACACTATAAATACACGACCCCTCTTTTCATAAAGCACACACGATTGAACACACTTCAAACTACACAGTTTCACAATCTCTTCTGAACCCTCACTTAAAAGTATTCTGTCTTCCTGTCTGCACTTTGGCTTTTACAAGACTACTGCTTTTCTTACTTGTTTCCTTGAAACCGGTATGTCCTAATTTTAGTTTCAGCATCACCCCAATGTGTTTACTTACAGTCTTTATATCCATGTCTACTTTACTGTCTATGTAGAGTTCAATATTTAATTTAGCATGCCTGTGTTCTATTTCTTGTTTCTACTGTGAATCTTTGCTCCCTATCCTATTACCCCTATGTGTTTGTGAGTAGTGACTTAGGGATTGGCAATAGGATTTGTTGTCCATGAACTGGGTTCTGAACCAATGAGGTCTTAACCTCTAAATAGACTGGAGGGTATGCCAGTATATCCCGTTGCTAGGTATGCCCATAAGCCTGCTCTTCTTATGTTCTTGCAAATTCCCCACTTCCCTATACCCCTATGTGCACTGATTTTAAGTTATTCCCATTTCCCTCTCCCGTTTCAGATTTCCCCTTCTACACTTACATCTCTCATAGTTTCTAAGTTCTACCCCTCTCTTGTGAGCCTTGCCTTGGGACCTTAAGTTCCCTCTAAACTTGGACACTTGAGGGCTGGCCCTTCCACACTGCACTATGTCTTAATTTGGTTATGCATTTGGGTGTGAGCACTGCCCGAAATCCACATGAGGCTCTTAGGGAACTCTGACACATCCAAATGAGAGAAAGGCTTTGGATCATGATCTCTTGGATTTGGTTCATCTCATATTTCAGGCATGGAGTCTAAATTAGGCTCCCCTTGGTTGTACTTTTAATTTATGATGTAATTTTGCTTTTCTTATTCCATTCTGGGCTATAATAACTTGTAATAACTATTGGGGATGGCTAGTAAAAAAGGGAGGGAATAACCTTGCATGCAAAGGGTAGACAACTTGCCCGTAGGAATTTCTGATTTCCGCATATCATATAGATATCCTGTTTATTGGTTTGTATGTTTCTACATCTTCATCTGTGGATATCCTGCCTATAGGAATTCTGCATTTGCATACATAGATACTATATCTATAGGAATTCTGTACTTTCATATGTAGATACTATGCCTATAAGGAATTCTATGCTCTCATATGATACTATGTCTGTAATTACTTAAAAAATCTGAATCTTGCATATGCATTTAGAAAACATGTCCATAGGCCATTTTGAATCTTGCATTTGCATCTGCCACTAGGCAAACTTGTCTATAGGTCCTAATAAAAAAATTGTAATCAGAAGTCGTTGCTCGTAATAAAACAATGCAACACCTAGATATCATGTTATAGGATTTTTGCACTCTTCTATGTCTATAGTAATGTTGTAAGTTGGCAAACACATAGAAAGCATGCCTATAGGGTTCTAACTAAAATATGAATAGCCTCACTAGCTTGTGAGTCTAAAATTAGTAGTAATAATGTGTCACCAACATCAGAACTCGTGTTTTCTAAAATTCGTTTTTAACTGGCAACTTCCATTTAAATCAGCATGTAATCAGTTCATACTTTTATTTCTGAAATCTGTAGATATCACGCCTATAGGTTTTTGTCTATCACTTAGGCAAGCCTTATGGTGAAAGTTAAACTGCACCAATCTTTATTAATTACAACTAGCGGGTAGGTCTACTTCCGACTTTTTATCTGAAAATATGTGATAAATCAGCATGCTTTAACTCTTAAGTTTAATCAGACCCTAATCAGTACGTGCAAGACATGCTAAACTATATTCTTTCTCTGATCTAAGGAGGTCTGTTTGTGCCTTATGTGTTTGAGTGCTTTTCCCATATTTGCTATATGTGTTTTGATTGTCACCCTAGAATTTTGTCCTTTTAAAACTATAAAACCTCATCCCCTTCCCATTAGGATTAGTAGTCCCAAATGCCTCCGGGACTGATAGGATTGGGACGGGTAATAGCATGCAATAAGTGAAACGAAACCATTCCGCGTTTAATACCTTAACGGGGTGGGAAAAGGGTTGATATGGATATGATGACCGCGCGATAGCACCACATGTATAAGTGGTTACTGCGTGTCGTGTGGGGTGATCCATATATTTGTAAACCTTGGACCCCCCTCTCTTTTACTTGTTCATTTTCAAATTTATTCAAACTGTTTTTATAAAAAATTCAGCTTTTCTTTTGTTTCTTTTAACTTCATCTATTTGCAATCATTACGTGAAATCCCCTCTTATTTGAAAGTCCTACTTGCTTACATGTTATTTATATTTAAAGTCACAACGTTAGCTTGGACGGGAACCACACTAGTGGATTCTGAGGGGTGCCTAACACCTTCCCCTTGGAATAATTTCAAGCCCTTACCCAATCTCTGGTTACCCAAACAAAACCCTTCTTAGTGTCCTAATTTACTTTAATCATTAGGTGGTGACTCTTCAATTATCTTTAACCCAATTCCCAAAAGGTAACAAGTTGTCCTCTCAAATATCATAAACTCGATTTCATGAGAAAAAGGGGGCGCGACAGGGTTACGAAGAACAACTTTCCTTGAAAAATTTCAAAATTCGGGCATGTGGGCACAATGTCAGATTTTAGGAAACTCGTGTTTAAGGGTGGGGAATTGCTTAAATAGTTAGAATGAAATCTTGTAAGCTTTTATTGAATAGTTCCTACCTCGTTTATCTAGTTTTGGATCGTTCGGTTCCAAATTGAGGGTTCGTGCTCGTTCTTGGTATTGGAAGTGCACTTTGGAGCGAGGTGAGTCTCCTATCTAACCTTGTAAGACGGAATTGTCCCCATAGGTGATGTAATCTAATAATTTGCTGTTAAATGCGGGGGCTACGTACGCACTAGGTGATGAAAGTCTATGCGTATCTACTATTGTGCTAAGTCCGGGTAGTTTAGGACACAAAATCATGCTTTATGTGGTATTCTTGCAACTCTATGTTTAATTTGGATTGCTTAATCATGGTAATTATGATAAATGAGACTAGTTAAGAGGAACATGACCATTCTTGGCCTTTTTAAAGAGAAGTTGATAATTCATTGAGTAATTGCTCTCCAGTTATATGTACTTGTCAACTTGTTGCTATGTTTAATTATATTTGACCGCGTCACATGATTGATTCGCAAGTGGGGTAATAGATGCATCTATGGTTCGTGCCATTCGACCCTCGGCAGTGCACAATTTACTTTATGTTGGATCGGGCCATACGACCTCGGCACTATTGCACCTACTTTACCCAGTATTTTTCTCTGATTTGAGTTTATTATTTGTCGTGGAATGGAAGTTGCCAGCTGTGACTTTATCTAGGAGAGGACCTGTTAGTTCTTGCTATACACTGCTATTTATTTATTTTATCCATGCACAGTATAACTGATATTTCAGATTATTTGACCCTAGTAAGTGTCTAGTCGACTTCTCGTCTCTACTTCTTCGAGATTTGACAGGATACTTACTGGGTACATATTGTTTATGTATTCATACTACACTTCTGTACTTAATTGTATAGGATCTGAGGCAGGTACATCTGGTATCATTCTGGTACGTATCTTTGAGCATATTTCGAGATCTCTACGGTGAGCTGCTCCCTTCCTGTGCCATTCAGAAATGTGATGGAGTCTCTCTTTACTTATTTTTTTTGCTATCTATTCTATTTCAGACAGTAGGATAGGATTGTTCTTTTGTATATTCTACTAGTTGCCCACAACCTGTGACACAAAGTCCTGGCAAACACATTACTAGACTATTCTTTTGGGGTTTGTATAATTATTTTTGGTACATAACTGGTTATCACTTATTTTAATCTTAACTTAAGAAATTGTTGCAATTATTCGATAAAAGTAAAATGAAAAATTTATATTTCTGCATTGGCTTGCCCGACAATGGTGTTGGGCGCCATCATGACCTATTATGGAAATGGGTCATGACAATATGGTATCAGAGCACTAGGTTCACTAGTTATCACAAGTCATGTGCAAACCTAATAGAGTCTTACGGATCGGTACGTAGACGTCTGTATTTATCTTTAATAGGCTATAGGATGTAATGAAACTACTCTTTGTTCATTTCCTATCGTGCAGTGGTTGGTGTACTAAATTTCCCCATTTCATTCTCTTACATATGGTGAGGACACGTACGACGAATGTTCCAAACTTGGGAGGAGCTGGTCCCCCCACTGTTAGAGGCTGAAGCAGAGGCCAGGGGAGGGAACCGGCCTGAGGTAGGGAACGAGGGCATCCCAGAGCTATCCTAGTAGTACCACCTGTAGATCCTACGGGATATCCTATCATTGAGGAGCAGGGCAAGGTGCCCACATCCGAGCCTACCCCGACGGACTTTATGACAACACTGGGTTTCTAGGAGGTCATAGGTCGTATGCTGCGGTTCATGGACACCATGACTTAGGCTGGTTTATTTCTAGCAGATCCAGCTACATCACAGGTGGGAAGGGGGGGGGGGGAGCACAGACCCATACTGCTCAGGCTCCTGGACATGCAACTGCAGTGTATCAGAACTCCGGGTGCACTACCCACAGATGGGGCTCAGCCAGTCGCTGCAGCGGTGCCCGAGCCCAGGCCAGCTGCAGATGGTGACCCGCAGAAGTTATTGGATAGATAGACTATACTTTACCCTCCTATCTTTGGGGGTGAGCGTCATGAGAATGCTCGGGATTTCACTGATAGGTGTAGGGACAGACTGCACAACATGAGGATATTGGAGCCGCATGGAGTCGACTTCACTACTTTTCAGCGGTGGGCAGGGCCCGTAGATGGTGACTTTGAGCACGTGATTTTTGCCCTAAGCAAATTATTCCTAAAATCCAAATAAAATGATTTTTTTTAAATTCTGTTAAATATTTGTGGCATTTTTTGTGTAAATTAGTTGCATAATAATTCATAAAAAATATACAAAAAATATGCATGTGCATTAGGATTTTAATTTTGCAATTTTGGTATTAATACATTTTGTGAACAAATTAAAGAAAAATCAAAATAGCATCTTATGTTTTTTGAAAAATACCATAAAAATAGAAATTAATTAGTTTTAAAATTAGCAAAATTAGAAAAAATAAAAGAAGAGGAAACACAAGAAGAAATACAAAAAGAAATAAATAAATACAAAAGGAAAATAGAAAAATATAAAGGAAATAAAATACAAAAATATAAGATAAAATAATTTGGGCTGATAAAATCAGTGGCCCAAAAAATAGATAAATACTCAACCCAAATTGACCCAGGCCCAAAGTAATACCAGGTCTGCCCATTGTATATCAAACGACCCCGTTTAGCTACAAGAAATCTAGACCGTTGATTTACTTAATCTGACGGTCATGTTACACAAACTAGTTAATAAATCAAACGACGACGTTTGAGTCTTCAAATCCTGGCCATTCATTTGTTTGATCTAACGGACAAGATTGAATCGTCACTTAAATAGATGGCGTCGTTTCAGAGCTCAATAGATCTGAGCCGTTAATACACTTAATCTAACGGTCCAAAATATTAGTACCCCTTTTAATATGATGTATACCTATACCATCATTCATTTCATCTTCCTTCCCCTATAATCAAAAATAGCCGCCCCCCCTCTCAATCTCGCCGGAACTCTCACCGAGATACAACACCTTCTCTGACGGCATCACCATTAACACCAGAGAAAGCCCTGAGCCTCCTCTCCCACCCCCCATAATTAGTTTCCCTCAAACCAGCCTGGATCTCCTCGAATATTAGTTTAAGTGT
>MU675112.1:0-47045 GCA_026770625.1 Nicotiana glauca
TTAATTGGAAAAACTCTTTTTATGTTTATATCCCTTTCGCCGGGGTGTAAGCACCATAAAAAAGAGGTGTGACAGGGATTACTTACCTTGCAATGATGTGTGGAAACTCTCTCTTTGAAACCCTCAAAATCGCCCAAGTGTTGATGGAAATATGGACGAAATGAACTTGAGCTCGTATTAAATGAGCTTTTGTCCCCGGTGATTTTTGCTTATGCGGAGGACATCCCGCTTCTGCGGAAAATGGCCGCTTATGCGGCTTTTGGCAACTGGGCCTCGACCGCTTTTGTGGTCTGGGGGCCGCATAGGCGGAATCACTTATGCGGTCTCAGGGCCGCTTCTGCAAAAATAGTGGAAGCTGGCCCGGACCGCTTCTGCAAAAATAGTGGAAGCTGGCCCGGACCGCTTCTGCGGTCTAGAGTCGCAGGAGCGGGACCGCTTCTGCAGTCCCTGGGGCCGCTTCTGCGGTTTTCCCAGGACTTGGTCCTTTCCTCTTCCGCGATGAGTCGACCGCTTCTGCGGTCAAGGAGCTGCAGAAGCGGTTATGACAGAAGCAACAAATGGAATTTTTCTTAAGTTTTCAACTTCGCTCGAACCTCGACCATTTGACGCTCGGGGCTCCCGAGCCCCGCCCGAATATATCGACAAATCTGAAATCACTAGACGGACCTACTCGAACCCTCGAAACACTCAAAACAACGCTAAAGTGAGAACCCCCAAAACCAAATGAATCAATTCATTGAACTTCAAGTTCTAAATTCTCCTTCAACGGGTCAAAATGCCTTTAAACTACTCGGATTGATACCAAATTTTACGGGTAGGTCTTAACTGATATTTCGGACTTGTACCATGTTTCGGAATCGGAATCCGAACCCGATACCTATGAAAACAATGATTTCTTAGTTTATTTAATTCCTTGAAACTTGAACTTAACAATTTTATAGAAAAATTCATTACTCGGGCTAGGGACCTCGGAATTTGATTCCGGGCATACGCCCAGGTCCCATATTTTCCCGCGGACCCTTAAAAATTGCCAAATCACGATTCCGGGTCCGTTTCCCCAAAATGTTGACCGAAGTCAAACTTGGCCTTTTTAAAGGAACTTAAAGAAGCAACTAGTCTTAAATCTTGCTTAGACTCTTCTAACTTCCAAACCACCCGCCCCCGCAAGTCATAAATTAGCTAAAGTAAGTGCGGAGAGTATTATTTAGGGGAACGAGGTTCAAAAATGCAAAATGACCAGTCAGGTCGTTATATCCTCCACCTCACAAACGTTCGTCCTCGAACGGATATAAAAAAGTACCTGGACTGCTGAATAAGTGGGGATATCGGCTCCGCATGTCCTCCTCGGACTCCCAAGACGCCTCCTCGACTGGTTGGCCCCTCCACTGGACTCTTACCACAGAAATCCTCTTGGACCTCAGCTGGCGGTCCTGTCTATAAACAATGACAACTGGCTCCTCCTCGTAGCCCAAGCTCTCATCTAACCGAATGGTACTGAAATCCAACACATGCGAATAGTCGGTATGATACTTCCGGAGCATCGACACATGGAAGACTGGATGAACTCCTGATAAACTGGGAGGTAAACCAAGCTCATAGGCAACCTCCCCAACTCGCCTCAGCACCTCAAAGGGGCCAATAAACCTTGGGCTCAACTTTCCCTTCTTTCCGAATCTCATAATGCCCTTCATGGGCGAAACCTTCAATAGAACCTTCTCGCCAACCATAAATGATACATCACGCGCCTTCTGATATGTGTAACTCTTCTTCCTGGACTGAGCTGTGCGGAGCTTCTCCTGAATCAACTTTACCTTAACTAAGGCATCCTGAACTAAGTCTGTACCAAGCAGCCTAGCCTCACCAGGCTTAAACCAACCGATCAGAGAACGAAAATGCCGACCATATAATGCCTCATATGGGGCCGTCTTTATGCTGGACTGATAGCTGTTATTATATGTAAACTCCGCCAAGGGTAAGAACTGATCCCACAGCCCTCCAAAGTCAATCACGTATGCTCTAAGCATATCCTCTAAAATCTGAACTGTCCGCTCCGACTGCCCGTCGGTCTGAGGATGGAATGCCATGCTAAGCTCCATGTGGGTCCCCAACTAACTCTAAACAGCTCTCCAGAAATGGGAAGTGAACTGAGGGCCTCTGTCTGATATGATGGAGACCGGCAAACCGTGCAACCTCACTATCTCCCGAATATAGATCTGAGCATACCTCTCCGCCGTATACGTAGTCGCCACTGGAATGAAATGGGCGGACTTGGTCAATCTATCCATGATAACCCACACTAAATCAACCTTCCGCTGAGTCCGCGGAAACCCAACAACGAAATCCAAAGTGATGCGCTCCCACTTCCATAAAGAATGGGCATCCGCTGAAGTAGGCCATCTGGCCTCTGGTGCTCATGCTTGACCTGCTGGAAATTCAAACATTTAGCCGCATACTCCGCAATGTCCTTCTTCATCCTCCGCCACCAGTAATGCTGCCTCAAGTCACAATACATCTTCGTGGCACCTGGATTAATGGAGTATCTCAAACTATGGGCCTCCTCTAAGATCCTCTCTCTCAAGCCATCAATATTAGGAACACATACACGGCCCTGAACCCGTAACACACCATCCTCGCCAATAGAGATCTCCTTGGCACCTCCCCGAAGTACCATCTCTCTGAGAACTGCTAAACATGGATCATCGAGTTGTCGGGCCTGAATCTCCCCCAACAACGAAGACTGAGCAATCACACATGCTAGGACCCGGCTGGGCTCTGAAATATCCAATCTCACCAGTCTACTAGCTAAAGACTGAACGTCCAAAGCTAATGGTCTCATCTCGGCAGGAATAAATGCCAAACTACCCATACTATCTGCCTTCCTACTCAAGGCATCCGCAACTACATTTGCCTTGCCCGGATGATAAAGAATGGTAATGTCATAGTCCTTTAGTAGCTCAAGCCACTTGCGCTGCCTCAAATTAGGATCCCTCTACTTGAACAAATGCTGCAAGCTGTGATGGTCTGTAAAAACCTCACATGTCACTCCATATAAATAATGCCTCCATATCTTAAGAGCATGAACAATCGCCGCCAACTCTAAATCGTGCACAGGGTAATTCTTCTCATGAACCTTCAGCTGACGTGAAGCATAAGCAATAACTCGCCCCTCCTGCATCAATACACATCCCAAGCCAACGTGAGAAGCATCGCAATACACTATATACATCCCTGAACCAGAAGGCAATACAAGAACTGGTGCCGTGGCCAAAGCCATATTGAGCTTCTGGAAGCTCTCCTCGTAATTATCGGACCAACAGAACGGGGCACCCTTTTGGGTCAATCTGGTCAGAGGTGATGCAATAGATGAAAAGCCCTGCACTAATCACCGGTAATAGCCTGCTAAGCTCAAGAAGCTCCTGATCTCGGTCACTGAAGTAGGACGTGGCCAACTCTGATCTGCCTCAATCTTCTTGGGATCAAACTCAATACCCTCTCCTGACACCATATGACCCAAGAATGCTACTGACTCTAGCCAAAACTCACACTTGGAGAACTTAGCATACAGCTTCTGCTCTTCCAAGGTCTGAAGCACCACTCTCAAATGCTGCTCGTGCTCCCCCAGGCTACGCGAGTATATCAAGATGTCGTCAATGAAGACGATAACAAATGAGTCAATATAAGGTCTAAACACCCTGTTCATCAAGTCCATAAATGCCGCTGGAGCATTAGTCAAGCCAAATGATATCACCAGGAACTCATAGTGGCCGTATCTCGTCCTAAATGCAGTCTTCGGAACATCTGAATCCCGAATCTTCAGCTGATAATACCCTGACCTTAGGTTAATCTTAGAGAACACCCTAGCACCCTGCAACTGATTGAACAAATCATCAATACGGGGCAATGGATACTTGTTCTTGATGGTGACTTTGTTCAACTGGTGGTAATCAATGCACATCCGGATGGTCCCATCCTTCTTCTTCTTCACGAATAGCACTGGTGCACCCTACGGAGATACACTGGGCCTAACAAACCCCTTTGCTAAAAACTCCTCCAACTGCCCCTTCAGCTCGTTGGGAGCTATACGGTACGGTGGGATAGATATAGGCTGAGTGCCTGGAGCCAGGTCAATACAGAAATCAATATCACGGTCTGGAGGCATGCCAGGAAGATCAGAAGGAAAAACATCAGCGTACTCTCGGACTACCGGCACTGAATCAATCGTCGGAGACTCTGCGGTGGTGTCTCACGCATAAGCTAGATAAGCCAAGCACCCCTTATCCACTATGCGCTGAGCCTTCAGGAAAGAGATGACCCTGCTAGGCGTATCAACTGTGGAACCCTTCCACTCCAATCTCGGCAACCCTGGCATCGCTAGAGAAACAGTCTTGGCATGGCAATCTAGAACAGCGTGATATGGAGACAACCAATCCATGCCCAGGATAACCTCAAAGTTGATCATATTAAGCAATAGGAGATCTGTTCTAGTCTCAAAATCACAGAAAGTAACAACACAAGACCGGTAGAACCGGTTCACAACCACAGAATCGCCCACAGGTGTGGACACGTGAATAGGAATACCCAAAGGCTTGGGAGAAATAGCCAAGAAACGAGCAAACAGAGATGATACATAAGAATAAGTGGACCTTGGATCAAATAATACTGATGCCTCTCTACCGCTGACGGAGATAATACCTGTTATGACGGAATCTGAGGCCAGTGCATCCGGCCTGGCCGGAAGAGCATAGAATCTGGCTGGAGCACCGGCTGTCTGGACTCCACCTGACTGAGGAGTAGCTGACTGATCTCTTCCGATCTGGCCTCCACCTCTGGATCGGCCTCTACCGCTCTGTCCTCCACCTTTAGGTGGATGGGCTGCTCGTGTTGGAGTCGTGAGCTGCTGCCCCTGCTGTACTGCCTTGCCCCTAAGCTTGGGGCAGTATCTCCTCATGTGGCCTGGGTCATCACACTTAAAACAACGTGGCACGGTGGCCTGTTGCCCTGATGACTGTCCCTGATGACTCGTAGATCCCGTGGGAGGAGCCTGGATAGCCGGTGCGCGATATGAAGTCTCCGGCATGGCACTGAAGTAGGGACCAGAAGAACCCTGAGGACCTGAATACCCATTGGAAGAACCCTGAATAACTGGCGGGCGGTAGGAACTCTCTGACATGGCACTAAAATAGGGGTGTGCTGGAGCACCAGGAGCGGGAGGTGGTGGCGCTGAAGATGGGGGCCTACTGGACTGACCCCTCCCATACTGACCTCTGCCCCTAGCTGGGGTACCTTTAAACTCTCCAAGGAATCTGGCTCTCTTGTCCTGCTGTATCTTCTCCCTACCCCTCTGACGATATCCCTCAATCCGACAAGCAATCTCGACCACAAACTAATACTCTGTGCCTATCTCCACCTCTCGGGCCATACCCGATCGAATACTGGGCTGCAATCCGGCGACAAACCTTCTCACTCTCTCTGCATCTATGGGAAGTATCATAAGTGCATGGCGAGATAACTCAGAAAACCTCGCCTCGTAGTCGGTCACAGACATCTGACCCTGCTCAAGGTGCTCAAACTGATATCGCAGCTCTTCCTTTTCAGAGGGCGGAATATACCTGTCCAGGAACAACTGTACGAACTGACCCCAAGTGATGGGAGGAGAAACGATGGCCTGCCAAGAATATAGGACTGTCACCATCTACGAGCCCTGCCCTCAAGATGAAAAGTAGTGAAGTCGACCCCATGCGACTCCAATATCCTCATAGCGTGCAGTCTGTCCCTACACCTGTCGATTAAATCCTAAGCGTCCTCATGACGCTCACCTCCGAAGACTGGGGGGTGAAGTCTGGTCCATCTGTCTAGTAACTTCTGCGGATCAAACTCCACAGCTGGCCTAGGCTGGGGTACCGCTGCAGCAACTGGCTGAACCCCCTCTGCGGGTAGTGCACCCAAAGTTTGATATATTGCTGTTGCATGCACTGGAGCCTTAACAGTAGGGGTCTGGGCTCCCCCTCTTGCCTGCGAAGCAGCTGGGTCCGCTGGAAATAAACCAGGCTGAGTCATGGTGTCCATGAACTGAAGCATACGGCCCATAACCTCCTGAAATCCCGGCGCAGTCATGAAATCCACTGGAGTAGGCACAGCTGCGGGCGCCTCGCCCTGCTCCTCAATGGTGGGATCCCTCGTAGGGTCTGCTGATGGTGCAACTGGAATAGCTCTGGGACGCCCTCGTCCCCTACCACGGGCCGGTGCCCTCCCCTAAACTCTACCTCGGCCTCTAACAACGGGGGGAGCAGCTCCTCCCGGGTTCGGAATGTTGGCGGTACGAGTCCTCACCATCTTTGAGAGAATAGAAGAGGAAACTTAGTACACTGACCACTGCACGACGAAGAATGAATAAAGAGTAGTCTTTCCTAACACCCTATAGCCCCTCGAAGATAAATACAGACATCTCCGTATCGATCTGCAAGACTCTATTAGGTTTGCCCGTAACTCGTGAGACCTACATGAACCTAGTGGTCTGATACCATGTTGTCATGACCCATTTTCCAAAATAGGTCATGATGGCGCCTGACACCATTTGTCAGGCCAGCCTACGCGGAAGAATAATTAAATTCCCATTTTCCCGTTACCCAAAATCATTAAAGTAAAATCCTTTTTCCATTTAAAGCAATAAACCAGTAAAGATCGATAAGGTGTAAGGACAGTCATACAACCCAAAAATGACGTCTACTACTGTGTGTGCTAGAACCTGGTGTCACAAGCTATGTGTAGCTAGTAGAATATACATAACATGAATAATACCCTATCCTACTGTCTGAATCAGGATAGACAGTAACAACAAAATACAAGGAAGACTTCTTCGGCTGCAGATCGGCAAGAGGGAGTGCAGCTCACCGTAGAAGTCCCATAAGCGCTCACTGATATGCACCAGAGTGATGTCCGGATCCACCTGCCTCAAATCCTGTACATTTAAGTACAGAAGTGTACTAAGTTNAGAAGTGTAGCATGAGTAATTAACAACATGTACCCAGTAAGTATCCCGTCTAATCTCGAAGAAGTAGAGACGAGAGGTCGACTCTCGATACTTACTAAGGTCAAACATTTTCTAAATATATATATATATATATATATATATATATAATGTGTTCAAATCATGGAATTTACAAGCATCAACAGTATATGGCAAGAGGTATATGCCAAGAATTTCACAGCATCAAGTTTATAATATACCATGTGAGATAATGGCAAAACAAAGCATGTATAAGCTTTTCCACAGTTAACATGCGCACATAATATCGAGGCGATGGACCGAACCAACAGAAATAAACAGTGCACTCGCCGAGGGTCGACGGCGCGCCTATAGATGCATCTATTCATACCGAGGCGATCGGCCCGATCCACAATTAAGAAGGAAATATCAAGTTCACACACATAACACATAAATAGTCAAGGTGCCAAATCAAACTCAAATAACTATAGAAACATGCTCATATCCCCTTTTTAAGTCTCTAGTACACACTAGGTGTTCATGACAACAATTTAACATAAGAGTTATATTTAATATGCATGCTGTAGGTCCTAAGCTACCCGGACATTTAACATAGTAGTAGCTACGTACGGGCTCTCCTCACCTAATGCGTGCTTAGTCCCCGCATTTAGCAACAAATACTTAAACATAGATCCTAGGAGGACAATTCACTCTTACGAGGTTAAAAAGGAGACTCACTTCGCTCCGAAGCGCACATCCGATATCAAGAATAAGCCCAAACCCTCAATTCGTAGCCAAACGAGCACCAACTAATTAAAGTAAGCAAGAACTAGTCAATAAGACCATACGAGGTTGAATTCTAATTGTTTAAACAATTTCCTAACCATAAATACGGGTTTCCTAAATTTCGACCCCGGGCCCACGTGCCCGGGTTCCAATATTTTTTGAACGGAGTTGTTCTCTATCACCTAAGATTCAAAAATATATGATTTCTAATTCATTTCATAGCAAATTATAGGATTAAATCTTAGTTTTGGTTAAACCCTAGGTCTAACTCTAATCTCTTGAATTTTACCTAGTTTTAGTGTTAAATCTACCTAATGTTCATGTATTTGAACTAAAAATGAGTGGGGATTACTTATCTTGCAATGATGTGTGGAAACTCTCTCTTTGAAACCCCCAAAATCGCCCAAGTGTTGATGGAAATATGGAGGAAATGAACTTGAGCTCGTATTAAATGAGCTTCTGCCCCCAGCGATTTTCGCTTCTACGGAGGAAATCCCGCTTCTGTAGAAAATGGCCATTTATGCGGCTTTTGGCAACTGGGCCTCGACCGCTTTTGTGGTCTGGGGTCCGCATAGGCGGAATCGCTTATGCGGTCCCAGGGCCACTTCTGCGCAATAGAGGAAGCTGGGCTGGACCGCTTCTGCGGTCTAGAGTCGCAGGAGCAGGACCGCTTCTGCGGTCCCTGGGCCGCTTCTGCGGTTTTCCCAGGACTTGGTCCTTTCCGCTTCCGCGATGAGTCAACCACTTCTACGGTCTCTCTTCTGCAGTCAAGGAACCGCAGAAGCGGTTATGACAAAAGCAGCAGATGGGATTTTTCTTAAGTTTTCAACTTCGCTCGAACCTCGACCATTTGACGCTCGGGGCTCCCGAGCCCCGCCCGAACATACCGACAAGTCTGAAATCACAAGGCGGACCTACTCGAACCCTCGAAACACTAAAAACAATGCTAAATGGAGGAATCAACCCCCAAAACCAAACGAATCAATTCATTCAACTTCAAGTTCTAAATTCTTTTTCAATGGGTCAAAACGCCCTTAAACTAATCGGATTGACACCAAATTTTACGGGTAGGTCTTAACTGATATTTTGGACTTGTACCAAGTTTCGAAATCGGAATTTGAACCCGATATCTTTGAAAACAATGATTTCTTAATTTATTTAATTCCTTGAAACTTAAACTTAACAATTTTACATAAAAATTTATTACTCGGGCTAGGGACCTCGGAGTTCGATTTCGGGCATACGCCCAGGTCCCATATTTTCCCGCGGACCATCAGAAATTGCCAAATCACGATTCTGGGTCTGTTTTCCCAAAATGTTGACCGAAGTCAAACTTAGCCTTTTTAAAGTAACTTAATGAAGCAACTAGGCTTAAATCTCGCTCAGACTCTTCTAACTTCCGAACCACCCACCCCCGCAAGTCACAAATTAGCTAAAGCAAGTGCGAAGAGTATTATTTAGGGGAACGGGGTTCGAAAATACAAAACGACTAGTCGGGTCGTTACATAGACAACTCGAACAATAGCATAATTACTATCTACTTACGGACTCTTATCACTTCGTACGTACGTAGCCCCCATAAATAAGAGCACATATTAATTAATTCACCCATGGGGTTAATTCCCTCTTACAAGGTTAGAAAAGAGACTTACCTCATCTCAAAGCCTACTTTCCGGTCCAAGATAGTGCTCAAACCCTCAATTCGGTGCTATACAATCCAAAAGTAATCAAATGGTATATAAACTAAACAATACATGTTCAAAAGTTCATATTCCAACTATTAAAATGATTACCCAACCATAACTTTAAGATTCCTAAAATACATCCCTGGGCCCACGTGCTCGGATTTCGAAAATTTTGAAAAATGTTGTTACTCATAGCCTCATGAACTCAAATATATGATTTTTACTAATTTCCATAACCAATTTTGTGGTTAAATTCCATTTTTATCAAAAACCTAGGTTAACCATCTAACCCATACATTCCCCAAATTTACATGTTAAAATCTACCCTTAATATATGTATTAAATTCACTTTAGGTAGAAATTGCTTACCCTAAATAACTAGGTTGAAATCCCCCTTTTTGAAGCTCCAAAATCGACTGAGTGTGTGAAAAATAAGAGAAAAGTGTCTAAGTCTCGTATTTAAAACAAGGTTCTACCCAGCTGAAATACCCTTCTTCACGAACGCGAAAGAAGCTTCGCGTTCGCGAAGGTCTAAGCTGCCTGGGCACCACGAATGCGACAGCTCTTACGCGAACGCGAAGAGCAAAGTCAACTTTTCCTCTTTGGCCCCTTTCCCCAACGTGGACGCTAGAGGATCTTTGTGAACACGTAGAACTAGGATCACCTGGCTTCGAAAACCCAAAAGCCTGACCGAGAACGCGAAGGGTAATTTCCCATTGCCCCAAATCCTTCTTCGCAAACATGATGGCCCTCCCACGTTCGCGAAGAAGGAAACTAGAACTTGAAAATCTAGTTTCCAAGATTTAGCTCCGGGCGGTCCGAATACACCCAAGCCCCTCGGGACCCCATCCAACTATACCAACAAATCTGTAATCATAATACCGACCTAATCGAACTCTCGAAATGGGTAGAACAACAACAAAACCAAGAATCACATCCTAAAACCAAATTGAATCAAAATATGAATTTCAAGTTTTCAAATCATTCCAAACGCGCCGAATCATACTTAGACTACTCGAAATGACGCCAAATTTTACGTGCAAGTCTTAAATGATATTATGGAACTATTACCGATCTCAGAATTTCATACGATATCACCAAAACCTACTCCAAACTATATTTAAAGAACTTCAAAAACCTTTAAAGAATCAAGTCTCACTATTAGGCGCCAAAACGCTCCCGGGTCATCCAAAACCCGATTCGAATATATTCCCAAGTCCAAAATTATCATACGAACCTATTGAAATTGTTAAATCCTGATTCCGAGATCGTTTGCGCAAAATATTAACCGTAGTCAAACTTAGCCTTTTTAGCCAACCTTAAGGAACCAAGTGTTCTGATTTCAACCCGAACCCTTCCAAATCCCGAACTAACCATCCCCGCAAGTCATAAAATAGTAAAAGCACGTATAGAAAGTTTTATTTAGGGAAACAAAATTCTAGAAAGCAAAATGACCGGTTGGGTCGTTACATAGTTCTTTTTCTCAAGCATGAATCAAGTCAAATTAGGTATGAATCAATATTTTTAACTACTAACTAAAAATATAAGCATAAAAATAACTAAATAATATCTCACTCAATCATAGACAATCTTAATATTAAACATACATAACATTTTTGTGACGACCCCGGCGGTCGTCTTAAAAATTTACGCCCTGATTCCCTATTAACTGCTTTCCCTAAGTTCATTTCTACCGCTTTGGTTTGTCGGGACGTTCGATGTTGAGTTTCGGAGAGTTTTGGGAACTTAGTCCCTAAATGAGAGCTTAAGTGTTGAAAAGTGATCCATAGTCAGAACAGTATGAAGACGACAATGGAAATATAATAGTTCTGTTAGCTCTGTTAGGTGATTTAGGGGTTGGGAGCGTGTTCGGAAAATATTTTGGAAGCCCGTAGATCATTTAGGCTTGAAATGCCAATGTTTAAATTTTTTTGAAGTTTATGGTCTGATAGTGAGTTTTTGATCCGAGGGTCGGAATGCGATTCTGAGAGTTGAAACAACTCCGTTATGTTTTTTTGGACTTGTTTACAAAATTTTGCGTGATTTTGAGTTGAATTGATGGGTTTCGGCATGAGATTCCTTATTTGAAGATTTGGAAGTTCATAAGCTTAATTTTTGGCTTGATTCTTCATTTCGATTTTGTGTTATGTGATTTGGAACTTCGAGCGAGTCCGTGTTAGGTTATATGACTTGTGTGTGTGATTAGGCGGGGTCCCGAGGGCCCCAGGTGTGTTTCTAATAGCTAACGAGGCATTTTCGGGTTGAAGAGTGTTGCAGCAGCTGAAGGCTTCTGGTATTTCCGCTTCTATGTCTTGGAAACCATAGAAGCGGAGCTGCAGAAGCGACTTGGGCAATTGCAGAAGCGAACTCTAGTGTTCCCCAATTTTCCGCAGAAGCGGACGACCTTTCGCAAAAGCGATCTCGCATCTGCGAGATTTCCATCGCAGAAACGGCCCCTAGAGAGGTCAACGGAAACTGTAGAAGCAGAATTGGAACTGTATAAGCGGTACCGCGGAAGCGGTTAAATGACCGCAAAAGCGAAAATGTGTCTGGGCAGAATAAATCATCCCAAATCAAGGGTTTCACCATTTTTTTAATCACATTTTGACTTCTAGGGCTCGGTTCTTGGCAATTTTTGAATAGATTTTCACCTGGGCGACTTGGGTAAGTGATTCTCACTCGATTTAGAACAATATTCACGAACCTCCTCTTAATTTCATCCTTTAAATTCAGATGTTTAATGAAAAATGGGCAGAACTTCATAGACTGAATTATTGAGTTTTGAGGGGGTGTTTGACCTCCGATTTGAGAGATTTTTATGTGGTTAGACTCGTCAGAGTACGAGGGTTCTAAAAATGTTAAATTTGTCTGGTTCCAAGACGTTGGCTTGAGGGACATTTTGGTCATTTTGCCTAATTTTGCGCTTTAGCTTTGAATTGAAAAGTAGAATCAGTTGCTTGAGATGTTATTTACAATGTGTGATTTAATTGAATAGATTTGGGCCATTAGGAGTCCAGTACTCGTGGCAAGAACGCGGTTACTAGTTGATTTTAGCCGGTTCGAGGTAAGTAACTTGCCTAACCTTGTGTGGGGGACGTTCCCTTAGGATTTGATTCTTTTTTGTTGATTGTATTCCTTGTACGCAAGGTGACGAGTGCGTGCTCGGATTTATTTGTGGAAAATTGCCCCTTTTAGGTTATTAGATCCCTGGAATCACCGAATATAAAGTTGTTCTTGATGCAATTGAGTTCCTTGTTATTAGTTTCACCTCTACATGTCTTGCCTGGAAATTATTTACCCTTTTTGGTTTATTCTTGTTGCCTAATTGACTTTTACCTGTTTAACTGTAGACAGTTGTCCTTCTACAGTCACATTATCATTCCTAACTGCTTGCCTTTATTTGGAAAGCATTATTTCTATCTTTCATGTAATTAATTGGCCTTAATTTGAAAAAAAAAGGTTAGATATCCTATGTTTAGTTGATATTTTCCTTAATTGCAATTATTTGATTCATGTTAACTTCTTTGTTATTGAATTGCATATTATGGAGTCGTTGCTTCGTATTATCCCTCCTTTGTTGAGTTGTTCTCATTGCTCTTAGCATTTCCCTGTTACGGTTATTCCTTGGGAATTAGTTGCACCGTCTTTTGGTAGACGGAATTTTCTTCAGTTGATTCTCTTGCTTTGCTCCTGTATACATTATCATTTGTTGTGTTGTACTTGAGATTGTGGTGCACGAGGTTTCTGCCGTGCGGTTGTGGATATTGTGATGCACGAGGTTTCTGCCGTGCAGTTGTTGATAATGTGATGCATGAGGTTTCTGCTATGCGGTTGTTATTAAAGGGTTGCACGAGGTCTTTGCCGTGCTGTTATTGTTATTGATGTTTTGCACATGCAGCGTAATAAGGCGGGGTATGTTATATGCTTATATGTGGGTTGTGCATGTGGCAGAATAAGGTGGAAACATTGTAATGCACGTGTGGCGAAATAAGGCGGTGCCTATTATCTTATTATTTGCATACGTGGCGAAATAAGGTGGGCTATGTCAGGGATTGATTGTATAGAATTGTGGCGGCCTGTGGAGGCATATCTATTTTGTTTTATATTGTGATTGTGGGTAGCTTACCTATATAAGCGTTACCGCTTAGAAGTTGTTAGGAAACATTCGTACGTGTGGTCCGTTCTCTTTTTCATGTTTGCTAGCTGGTAGAATTTTGTTAGAAATACTTGCACAAGCATACACGTAGCTGAACACTCCTTTAGAGGTCAATCCCTCCTGATTTTGCTAAGGGTAGAGGTACGACCTCGTTTATCCATTATATTTGTGAGAGTGGCCCTAGTTAGCCAGTCAGTTGTAAGCATGACCATGAGATTGATGGGGCACAGGATGCCAAACTGTTAGATTCCAGATACTGGGTCTTCGCGAGTTGTGGTTTGTCCGAGACTCAGTGAAATTGTGGAAAGAGTTGAATAAGACCTTTGTATACATCATTTTAATATATGAGTTATTGACTTGTTTTCCCCTTGCTGTGTTATGACCTTAGGATTTGGATTGTGATTCTGCCGTCGTTCCGTATCATCATTTATTATATTCTCGTTGTTACTTGTTGAATTTTTCCCTTATTATGAATTGTAGTATTCTTAGTCATTCATGCAGTCTTTACATATTTATATGCCGTTACCAATATTCCTATGATTATATTGTTTATTGACCGGTAGGTGCCTTGACTGTTCCTCGTCACTACTCTACTGAGGTTAGTCTTGATACTTACTGGGCACCGCCGTGGTGTGCTCATGTTACTCTTCTGCACATTTTTGTTGTGCAGATATAGGTACTCCTACTCAGTTCTGTTAGCCTTGGAAGGAGGCGTATCGGTAGAGACTTCGAGGTATATCTGCTACGTCCGCAGACCGAGGAGTCCATTTCCAGCTTTCTGTAATAAGTATAGCTCTTTCAGTATTTCTCCTTGTATAGATATTCTTGAGTTAGAGCCTCTTATGCATCCCTTAGCTTGTGATTTGTGAGTTTTCAGGTTTTGGGAATGTTGTTAGCTTCGAGAATTGTTGTGGTATGTGCCGAGCGGCACATTAAACACCGTTTGATTTTACTAGTTCAGTTTTATTTATTTTCTTCCGCAATTATCGTTTATCTTCCGCATTGTTAGGCTTACCTAGTCGTAGAGACTAGGTGCCGTCACGACATGTTCACAAAGGGCGAACTAGGGTCGTGACAAGTTGGTATTAGAGCTCTAGGTTCATAGGAGTTACAGATCACAAGCCGGTTCATTAGAGTCTCGTAGATCGGTACGGAGATGTCTATAATTATCTGCGAGAGGCTGTGTAATCGTTAGGAAAGTTCCACTTCATTTGATTTCCCTGTCGTGCGAGATTTTGACATCCACAATCCTAACTCCTGTTTTCTACTCTCTAACAGATGGTGAGGACACGTACTACCCGAGGTGATCAGGCACCCGCGCCCCCTGCTACAGCCTTCGGAGGTCGGGGCCGGGGTAGAGTTCGAGGACACGTGCGTGGTGCTGTGAGAGCACCTGCGCAAGTTGTTGCCGAGGTACCACCCGCAGATCCAACCGGAGTCCAGGAACCTGACACACCTACTGCTATTACTACCCCAGCCATTCAGGAGACTCTAGCACAGTTCATGAGTATGTACACCACTTTGGCTCAGGCAGGATTGCTTCCCCTTGCTGCAGTCGCATCCCAGGCCGGGGGAGGAGCACAGACTCCCGCCGCCCGCACTCCTGAGCAGCGAGCGCATATTGAGCAGGTCCCAAAGATTATTCCTATGCCGCCTGCGATACCAGTTTAGCCCGAGGGCATGGCAGCGGCTTCCGAGCAGGAGCAGATGAGACTAGAGAGGTTCAAGAAGTATGATCCTCCGGTGTTCAGTGAATTAGCATCAGAAAATGCCTTGGGGTTTCTTGATGAGTGTTACCGTATTCTCCGTACTATGGTTATCTCTGGATCGAGCGGGGTTTCTTTCACTACTTTTCAGCTTTGAGGAGCCGCCTATGATTGGTGGCGCACCTATGAGTTAGACAGTCCAGACGAGGCAGCTTCACTGACTTGGACTCATTTTTCAGATATGTTTCTGAGAGAGTTTGTTCCTCAGAGCCTCAGGGATGCATGACGTGCGAAGTTTGAGCATTTCCGCCAGGGTGCTATGACCGTCTCGGAGTATGCTGTCCGTTACACCAGTTTGGCTAGACATGCCTTAGCCTTGGTTTCTACTATTCGCAAGAAGGTTCGCCGGTTCATTGAGGGGCTCATTCCTAGTATCGGGTCCAGCATGGCCCGTGAGTTGGAGATGGATATTCCGTATCAGCAGGTGGTGGACATTGCTAGGAGGATAGAGGGTATGCATGCTAGAGAGAGAGAGGGCAGGCAGGGTCATGATAGGAAGAGCAGCCGACATCAGGAGCGAGCGTTTGAGGAGGCGAGGCGACCTCGTAGACCGGGGAGATATGCGGGTCCTTATTTTGGAGGCAGGTTGCGTCATGGTAGAGGTTTTGCGGGTCAGCCAGTTCAGTTCTTGCTTCAGGCTTTGCATGGCAACTCAGGTGTTCATGGGTCTCGGAGTACCCGTACCGCACAGTTCCCACCACCCCGTCAGCAGAGAGGGTGCTTTGAGTGTGGAGATACTAGCCATATGGTGAGAGATTGTCCTAGGCTTCGGATCAGTGTGTCCTAGTGAGGTATTCAGGCAGGTAGAGGGCTCCCAAGAGGGGGAGGCCCGGCTCGTTGATGTGTTTCATATAGTAGGCTTGAGGCCGGTGCGCTAGTTAAATGTCATTCAGGTACGGATTCGGTTTGTCAAAGAGGGGAACTATCTGTAGTTCATGACAGTTCTACTTATCGGGGTGAGTTCCCTTATTTGTTGTTCCATTCATGAGTGCGTTTCATGATTTGTACTCTATTTACATGATTATTCTGTTGGGAGGTTCTATGAGTGATAACCGTGTCTAGCGTCTATTTCTAGATGTTGTCGAGGATTATGAGGCAGCAGTAAATTCATGTTGTCTGTTTCGGTAGGTTTGATGTGATCACTGAATATTCTTGGTTACGAGCTGTAATTTCTATGCTCCACCGGTGTGGGAGCCAGCCTATGTTGTAATTTGTAGACAGAATTGATCTAGCGAGAGTCTCTAGATGGGTTGATGTGTGCCCTACTTGTGATGTAGTGTTGAGGGCGGGACCCTCGTGATTTCAGGTGATTGATATGTTGAGACCGGGCTGTATACTGCGATGAGATTTATATCAGTATAAGCTCCTTGCGAGTCTTTTATATGCTTTTATTCTTTCTTGTTAGATGTTTTTGTAGATTATGTCTTAGAATAAATTGTGCTAGTTTGATTTGTTTTCTAGTTCATTTATGTGTTTCTTTCCCATATTCAGTCGTTTCTGTTCTATGCTCCTTGAGTTTCGCTTGTGGGGTGTGTGCCCATTGGTGTTGGCTGAGATTTGGTTATTCGAGTGTTTTGTTATGTGGTTTTCGTGGTTATTGTATCATCGCCAGTGTTTTGGAGATTTAAAAGGAGTTTCCTATTGAATATGAGGCTTATGGTCGGTACAGATTTGATCTCAGGCAAGTATTGCTATTAGAAATGTTATTGTGGGCCTATGTGTGGTGTGTCATGTTGTGTGACTGTACCCTGTGTGTGTTGGCTTGTATTGAAGTAGCTGGTTGAGACTGATACCAGATATGGATTTAGAATCGGGTCTTTTGGAAACGGATGAAAGGTGAAAATTCTGGCTTGAAGGCTTACTAGTATTGCTAGAAAGGCTAAATTTCAGCTAAGGTGGTGTCGTCATGCTTAAGTGAATTGGGGTGACATGGGATCACCCGCGGGTGTATGTTGGAAATGCGCACTCAGTGACTTGAGGACTTCAGGTATGTCTCTATGCTCGTTCGAGGACAAATGAATGCTTAAGTGTAGGAGGATGTGATGACCCCGTCGGTCGTCTTATACGCCCCGATTCCCTATTAACTGCTTTCCCTAAATTCATTTCTGCTTCTTTGGTTTGTCGGGACGTTCGATGTTGAGTTTCAGAGAGTTTTGGGACACTTAGTCCATAAATGAGAGCTTACGTGTTGAAAAGTGGTCCATAGTCGGAACAGTATGAAGACAACCTCAGAATGGAAATCTAATGGTTCCGTTAGCTCTGTTAGGTGATTTCGGGGTTGGGAGCGTGTTCAGAATATATTTTGGAAGCCCGTAGATCATTTAGGCTTGAAATGCCGATGTTTGAATTTTTTGAAGTTTCCGGTCTGATAGTGAGTTTTTGATCCAAGGGTCGAAATGCGATTCCGAGAGTTGGAACAACTACATTATGTTATTTTGGACTTGTCTGCAAAAATTGGCGTGATTATGAGTTGAATTGATGGGTTTCGGCATGAGATTCGTTATTTGAAGATTTGGAAGTTCATAAGCTTGATTTTTGGCTTGATTCGTCGTTTTGATGTTGTGTTATTTGATTTGGAACTTCTAGCGAGTCCGTGTTAGGTTATATGACTTATTTGTGTGATTAGACAGGGTCCCGGGGGCCCCGGGTGTGTTTTCGATGCCTAACGGGGCATTTTCGGGTTGAAGAGTTTTGCAGCAGTTGAAGGCTTCTGGTATTTCCACTTCTGTGGCTTGGGCACCGCAGAAGCGACTTGGGTAATCGCTGAAGCGGACTCTAGTGTTCCCCAATTTTCCGCAGAAGTGGACGACCTTTTGCAGAAGTGATCTCGCATCTGCGAGATTTCCATCGCAGAAGCGGCCCCTAGAGCAGTCAACGAAAACCGCAGAAGCGGACTTGGAACCGCATAAGCGGTACCGCGGAAGCGGTTAAATGACCGCAGAAGCGAAAATGTGTCTGGGCAGAATATATCATCCCAAATCGAGGGTTTTACCATTTTTATCACATTTTGACTTCTAGGGCTCGGTTCTTGGCGATTTTTGAAGAGATTTTCACCTGGGCGACTTGGGTAAGTGCTTCTCACTCAATTTAGACCAATTTCCATGAACCTCCTCTTAATTTCATCCTTTAATTTCAGATTTTTAACGAAAAATGGGTAGAACTTCATAGATCGAATTATTGAGTTTTGAGGGGGTGTTTGACCTCCGATTTGAGAGATTTTTATATGGTTAGACTCGTGAGAGTACGAGGGTTTGAAAATGTTAAATTCATCCGGTTTCGAGACATTGGCTTGAGGGACGTTTTGGTCATTTTGCCTAATTTCGCGCTTTAACTTTAAATTGTATAGTAGAATCAGTTGCTTGAGATGTTATTTACAATGTGTGATTTAATTGAATAGATTTGGGCCATTTGGAGTCCAGTACTCGTGGTAAGAACGCGGTTGCAAGTTGATTTTAGCCGGTTCGAGGTAAGTATCTTGCCTAACCTTGTGTGAGGGACTTCCCCTTAGGATTTGAGTCTTCTTTGTTGATTGTATTCCTTATACGCGAGGTGACGAGTGCGTGCTCAGATTTATTTGTGGAAAATTGCCCCTTTTAGGTTCTTAGATCCCTGGAATCACCGAATATGAAGTTGTTCTTGATACGATTGAGTTCCTTGTTATTAGTTTCACCTCTATATGTCTTACTTGGAATTTATTTGCCCTTTTTGGGTTATTCTTGTTTCCTAATTGACTTTTACCTTTTTAACTGTAGACAATTGTCCTTCTATAGTCACATTATCATTCCTAACTGCTTGTCTTTATTTGGAAAGCATTATTTCTATCTCTCGTGTAATTAATTGGCCTTAATTGAAAAAAAAGGGTTAGATATCCTATGTTTAGCTGATATTTTCCTTAATTACAATTATTTAATTCATGTTAACTTCCTTGTTATTGAACTGCATATTATGGAGTCATTGCTTTGTATTATCCCTCCTTTGTTGAGTTGTTCTCATTGCGCTTAGCATTTTCCTGTTACGGTTATTCCTTGTGAATTAGTTGCACCGTCTTTTGGTGGATGGAATTTTCTTCAGTTGATTCTCTTGCTTTGCTCCTGTATACATTATCATTTGTTGTGTTGTACTTGAGATTGTGGTGCACGAGGTTTCTGCCGTGCGGTTGTGGATATTGTGATGCACGAAGTTTTTGCCGTGCAGTTGTTGATAATGTGATGCACGAGGTTTCTGCTGTGCGGTTGTTATTGAAGGGTTGCACGAGGTCTTTGTCGTGCTGTTATTGTTATTGATGTTTTGCACATGCGGCATAATAAGGCGGGGTATGTTATATGCTTATATGTGGGTTGTGCATGTGGCGGAATAAGGTGGAAACATTGTAATGCACGTGTGGCGAAATAAGGCGGTGCCTATTATCTTATTATTTGCACACGTGGAGAAATAAGGTGGGCTATGTCAGGGATTGATTGTATAGAATTGCGACGGCCTATGAAGGCATCTCTATTTTGTTTTATATTGTCATTATGGTTAGCTTACTTGTATGAGCGTTACCGCTTGGAATTTGTGAGGAAACATTCGTACGTGCAGTCCGTTCTCCTTTTCATGTTTGCTAGCTGGTAGAATTTTTTTAGAAACACTTGCACAAGCATACACGTAGCTGAACACTCCTTTAGAGGTGAATCCCTCCTGATTTTGCTAAGGGTGGAGGTACGACCTCGTTTGTCCATTATATTTGTGAGAGTGGCCCTATTTAGCCAGTCAGTTGTCAGCATGACCATGAGATTGATGGGGCACAAGATGCCAAATTGTTAGATTCCGATGCTGGGTCTTTGCGAGTTATGGTTTGTCCGAGACTGGATGAAATTGTGGAAAGAGTTGAATAAGACCTTTGTATACATCATTGTAAGATATGAGTTATTGACTTGTTTTCGCCTTGCCATGTTGTGACCTTAGGATTTGGATTGTGATTCTGCCGACGTTCCGTATCATCATTTATTATATTCTCGTTGTTACTTGTTGTATTTTTCTCTTATTGTGAATTGTAGCATTCTTAGTCATTCATGCAGTCTTTACATATTTATATGCCGTTACCATTATTCCTATGATTATATTGTTTATTGACCGGTAGGTGCCTTGACTGTTCCTCGTCACTACTCCACCGAGGTTAGTCTTGATACTTACTGGGCACCGCCGTGGTGTGCTCATGCTACTCTTCTGCACATTTTTATTGTATAGATACAGGTACTCCACTCAGTTCTGTCAGCCTTGGAAGGAGGCGTATCGGTAGAGACTTCGAGGTATATCTGCTACGTCCGCAGACCTATGAGTCCCTTTCCAGCTTTTTGTAATAAGTATAGCTCTTTTATTATTTCTCCTTGTATAGATATTCTTGAGTCAGAGCCTCTTATGCATCCCTTAGCTTGTGATTTGTGAGTTTCCGGGTTTTGGAAACGTTGTTAGCTTCGAGAATTGTTGTGGTATATGCCGAGCGGCACCTTAAATACCGTTTGATTTTATTAGTTCAGTTTTATTTATTTTCTTCCGCAATTATGGTTTATCTTCCGTATTGTTAGGCTTACCTAGTCATAGAGACTAGGTGCCGTCACGACATGTTCACGGAGGGCGAACTGGGATCGTGACAATTTTACACTTCAAGATTGAAATTCAACCCTAGATATAAGTCTAGTTACTCATAACTAAGAAAATAAAAATAGCAAACATTGAATAGTTAAATAAAATTAAACTACTAATTACAAATTAAAAGAAAACTCTATGATTAATTTTGATCTTCTACCTTGAACACTCTCAAAATATCCAAAAGCTAATATACTCCAAGTATCAAGGCAAAAGATACCCTAAAGGCCTAAAAATACTATTTATGGTATCCCTAAAATTTGTGCCAAAAATATCCTTCGGGATGCAGTGCCGTCGCATTTAAGGAGTGTGGTGTCCGCACTTTGCCTAATTACATTAACAACTTGTTTGGATGGTTGTTCCTCGTTGTATCGTATTATATTGTTATTTCAAAATAATATTTATTTTATTATTTCATTAAAATTATTTATATTGTATTGTTAAATTCATTATTCCAGAACAATGAAAAGTTCCCTTTTTTGAAATAACCGATTTAGTGTGGTGGGATCGTTTCTTATTTTTCTTTTCAATTATGCCCTAACTTATTATTCCACAATTCTATTTTATCCTTTACCTTTTTTTTTTTTCCTATTTTAATTCCAAATCTCCAACTTCTAACCTATTTTTTTTTTCCAGTACTTCTGCCGCCAACGTTAAAGGTGTTTTGCCGCCTTCTATTTTACTTTTTCTCCTAATTTGCTTTTAACTCAATTCTAATTAGTTGTGCTCCTTTGTTTTGCCTTCATCTGTTCTGCTTTCTTAAGGTGTTTTGCCTTCTTCTGTTTTATTTTTTAAAACTTATTTTATGCATAATTTTTGACAAATTCAATATTTAAATAATTGAGGGTATTTTAGTAAACTTATCAATTACAGTACAGTACGATACAGTCAAACTAAACAACAAAATATTATTTAACAATGACAAACAATACAATCTATTCAAATATTGTATTCATAAAACGATACAGTACAATACAGTACATTATAAAACGACGAGGAACAATGATCCAAACAGACCGTTAGTTGCCTCAGCTGATTCTTTTTAGATTGCGGCTCGCACACAACGATTGCAGCCTACACTTGCATTGTTGCTATCCACAATCTTGTGCGCGGCCGCACTTGAATGCTGCCCAGTTTTTAACAAATGCCAATTAACTTATCTTTCGTCAGGCTAAGTCAATTTTCAATCCGAATGAGGTCCACACTCGATCTGGCATAATATATCTTTGCAGGACTTGGCTTCAAACAGAGGAATGCAGTTGCAAGTGATCTTGTGCAGTTTGCAGATTCACATTGCGGGTCACACTGTAACTTCTTTTTCCAGCCTTTAGTTCTTTCCATTCAACTTTGACCTTTTTCTATTTAATATCATATCCCAATCAACTGAATCATCTTGACACCTGAAATCTGTACTTTTTATTAGGATTAGGCATTAAATCGAACAACAGTAAAGGACAATTATAAGTGGGTCAAACCCTCACTTATCAACCATCACAACAACCTATCATTACACAAAACTACCTGCCGCAACCACCATCATTAAACACCTCCACCATTAATCATCATCATCACCAGCAAACCCTACCATCAATATTTAATGCACAACGTCCATCGCGATCAACTGCTTCTGCATCTATCCACCGTACAATCACTATCAGCCCTCACTACATACTTGGCATCGCTAGCCTCATCCTCGTCACCTTACGACCATCATTATCAACTATCATCATTAGCTCCAACTATCAATCCCACTAGCTTTTAAAGAATAGTTCATCAAATAAACATATCATGTAACAACATATACTATTTTCTCAAACATTATTTTAGCATAACATTTATAATGTATCAATTTATTGGAATTCTATATTTACTAGTTTTTAATAAAGATAATATATACACATTCAAATTTGAAAAAAAAAAGAAGTAGTTATTCAGTGTTCATTGATCACGCCCAACTATGTTTTATAAAAGGGACAATGCAGACGTTGCAAATATAACCTGAGTATTATGTCCAAAGTCGAATCCACAGAGAATTAATCTATCAATCACTATCTTTAGACCTACTAAACTCTTTAGAATCAATTTCCCAAACGTTGAGGATCACAGTTGATGGTGTTTTTAATAAACTAAGATTAACAGTAAATAATAGCTGTGAACTAAAGATGCTAAGTTGTAAATAATAATGAGAAAGCGCTAAGGTAATGATTTCCCCTTGGAATTCCTTCTATTTATGTTTCATACAAATTCACCAACACAATCTATCAATCATGAACGCTCTTCTTACCGTAAATCTCTCTCGAGTAATCACACTAAGTTACTAAATGCACTCTCCCGAGATACACTAGCAGCTTTGTTTATCACTGTTCACTTAAGATTGCACCCAAGACTTTGTTATCCCTAATTCTGCCTTTAAACCCGCAGTTATAGATCCTTCTTATACTTTGGGAGTGGTGTTGTTCAACACTCACCTAAATATGCACTCTCTCCCGAGTTATGCACACTAAATAGGCACAGCTAATTGAGGATCCTGTCAATTAACTACAACAAACACGTAGTTAAACAAACAGAAATTAAAACTAGCAAACTGTATTCACATAAACAAGAAGTTCATCCCTCAGTAGGTTCCATCAAAACTCTAGACAAAAGATTTAGCTAATCATAACTATGGGTAAATAAACTAGAACAATATTCATAATCCTAATTGCAAGAAAAATTAACGAAGAAGAAGATATGATGTTTTGGGTGATTTCTCACACTAGTTTTTCTTGCCAAAGTACTCTCTAAAACAACCCACGCCTCCTTTGGGCAAAGTCTAGTGTTTAAAATAGGGTTTTGGGCTAAAAATTCCGTGTTTTGCACTTAAGTCCCTGAACTTTTCCGCCTCTGCCGCGGTTACGGTAGAACTGCGGCGAAAAACCTTCTCTGAATCTCAACTTGTCCGCGACAGTCCTCTACCGCGGTTCTGCCGCGGTTACGGTGGAACTGCGGCAGTTCATCTCCAGGCCTGGCTTGAGCTGCTTTCGCGTGGTTCACTTGACGGATATTTTACGTTTGGCCTCTTTTTCTCCGTATTTGATCCCAAAAGTACTCCATAGCCTTCTCTTGTCATATATAACCTGCAAAGCATGAAAAGCGCTAATCAGAGCATTTTGTTATCACTTTTACCATCAAAACCATACAAGAAGATGGTTTTTTAGGGCCTAATTATAGTTAAATTCACCTATTATTATTCATATCATACAACATGTTGATAATCAGATATATGTTCAAATTCAAACATCTTAATTACTTTACAAAACACATGGGGCCTAAGTCTAGCAAGAGCCACTAGGCTTTGCACATACTCATTTTTTTTTATCTGTGATGAGATGTTGGTTGATGTTAAACACATATTGAGATGCAATAACAATGTGCGAGCCTCCGTTAAATGGTGCATCTGTGACATGATTATGAGCTAGTTTCCTAGACGGTAATTTTGAGCTTCACCCATATCTTGAACCAAGAAGATTGACTACGATAACTTGTTCTAAAGACTTGACCTCTTTCTAAACTGTGTCCTATTGGATCTTCTAGTTTCACATCAGAGCCAAAGCAAGTCATACAAGTTTGTATACCATCATATTTCGTTGTTGGGAATGAACAGGTTGGCACAGTAGTAGTTGAGGAGCCTAAAATGATACAAGGTTCGATCTATATGAATTTAGTTGGCATGATAGTATTTTATTTGCTTTTATTCTAGATCTTTGAATATTTGAAAGTTTATAGGAATGCTTGTAATTTTTAAAGAAGTTCTAGAGATAGATGTAAGTTAGGATCTAGGACGAAGCAACATTCAAGTAATTATAACGGACCCTTAGGCCTAAAGTACATGGATGGACTCATTTCATAGAATCCCAACTTGATGGCACAGTGCAAAAATAGTTGAATTTGAGTTAAGTCGTGTAGTTTTCTAATTAATTTAAATTCATTAATCCAAAGTATTGATTTGAGTTAATACATCTTGAATTTGGATTTTAGTTCAAATTTTATATGGACTTAATCCATTAGAATTTTTTAAGTCCAACTAAATGTTTTGGCCACTTAGATTTTAGGAATTTTTACCTCCTATAACAAAGGTTGATACCTTATTTATTTTAAATAAATACACTTTTAAAAAATTATATTCCATAGATAGTTTTTGATTTTTATAGCCAAATATCTATTTATGGTTTCCTCCTACTCTTAAGCCATAAAATACTCTTTATATTATTTTTCTCTCTCATTCTTTCATATTTTTGCCGTTTTCTTCTCCTCTTTTTCTTCCTTGTTATTTCCTGGTACGCCACTGAAAACCTATAAGCTTTCTCCTTCTTCTTGTTTTCTACTTTCAGAAAATCAGAAAAAGCCCCAAATTCAAAAAATGGCATCTTTTGTAGAGGCACCACAGGGGAACGAAGCAGTAAGGGCAAAGATCTTCAAGACCAAGTGTGCTCCAAATTTTGAGAGTTTCGAGTCAGAATCGCGGACCTCTTGACGAGACGACATTAGGGTTGTTCTTGACAAAGATGACGGAGTTTGGGGCTAAGAAACTTGAAAGAGTTAAGGGTTTTTGCTCGACCGCAAATTCGCCGGAAATTAGGGTTTGTTCTTGAACCAAGACGACGGAGTTTGGGGCTGAGCAACTTGATTTTCTGTTAATATATTTCAACGTATCACGTTGTAATTTTATGTATTTCATTGAATTCATAGTAATTCAATTTATCTCACTGTATTCCATGTATTTCATTGTATTCACTATCTTTTTTTATTGTATTTCAATGTATCCCGCTATATTCTATGTATTTCATTGTATTCATTGTCTCGCTATAGGCCATGAATGTATTCATATATTTTTTTAATTAATATAATTTATGTATTCAAATGTATTTTATACTTTTCTAAAAATTGCTATATTTTTGGGGTACTTTTCGGTTGAGAATCTTTTTTATAACTGAAAATAAAAATTTTGTGTATTATAATTGAGTTTGTTGAGTTATATTAGGAGTCTATTATATTAATTGATTCACTTTCCGTTTAAAAACAGTGTAATCTCCTGTTTCACGCCATGAATACAGTCGAATATAATAATCTGTCCAGCTATAATCTTATATTTTACCTCATGAATACAGTCAAATACAACAACTGATTAGCTAGACTTTCGTGATTCACGCCTATTTTTGCTACTGTATTCATGAATACAATAGCTTAAATACATCTAATACATCTTATAACAACGAAAACCATATCAATAATTCATAATATAGCAAATGGTACCTATAAATAGCTAATTACCACTAAAAGATAGTGTTTTATGAAAATTTCTCTTTTTTAAACTACTGAAAAGGATAATAAAATTAGGGAATTAGTGAAAGAAAAAAGCTTATAGACAGAATTCTCCTGGCAACCATTTAAAAATTTCAATCTTTATTTGAATTCAAATTTATAAGAAATTTGGATTAGATTTTGAATTCAAAACATGATAGTCCAAATAAATTCCAGAGAAACTTTCAGAAACCACTATGTTTTAGTGGTTATTAGCTAGTTGTAGCTAGCATTTATTAAATTACTTCATATAGCTATATTTTTAATTTTTTTTAGAATGAATTGATGTATTTAAGCTACTATATTCATGAATACAGTAGCATTTCTAGGCGTGAAATAGGGGATTACAGCTAGACAATTTTTTGTATTCGATTGTATTCATGGCGTGAAACATGGAATTACAGCTGGACATGTTATTGTATTCGATTGTATTCACGGCGTGAAATAAGGGATTACACAGTTTTTAAAACGGAAAGTGAATCAACTAACATAATAGACTCCTAATATAACTCAACAAACTCAATTATAACACACAAATTGTGTATTTTCAGTTATAAAAAGGATTCTCAATCGAAAAATACTCCAAAACATAGCAGTCTTCAGAGAAATTATATAATACATCTGAATGCATCAATTATATTAATTATAAAAAATATATGAATACATTCATGAAATATAACGAGATAGTAAATACAATGAAATACATAGAATACAGCGGGATACATTGAAATACAATGAAAAAAATAATGAATACAATGAAATACATAGAATGCAGCGAGATATATTGAATACAATAAAAAAAAGACAATGAATACAATGAAATACAGCGACAATCATTTAAATACATTGAAATATATTAATAGAGAATTCAAGTTGCTCAGCCCCCAACTCCGTCGTCTTTGTTCAAGAACAACCCTAATGTTGTCTCGCCGTTACCGTTGCCATTGTTACGCCGGAGCAAATTTTTATATCGGATGATTGCTCGGCAGCCCAAACATAAGACAAATTTACTGCATTTAAGACAAATTTACTACATTGACGCTTGAACAAAAGGTGTAGATCACTCAGAATAGCGACCAAATTTTCGGAATCTTAATACTAACAACACTAATAGATTTTAGATACCAAATATTATTTTATAAGTAGAAACAAAGCGGATGGATAACCGACGCTCCCACTCTAACAAAGACATCCTTACAGATTTGATATTTTAAACATGGTGCGTGGCTGTACTACCCTCCTGCAACTACTTCCTCCCCATGGAACAATAACTAGTTTACGAAGTAGTAACTGTAAATAGATGGATGGACAATAGAGGGAGAATACATTAAACGTATCCCTTCTTTCAATTTGATGGATTTGATGCTTTGCCGGAGAATTCTGGTTGTACGATGAAGGTGGAAGATGAGAGAGAGAGGGAGAATAGATATGGGGGTAGAGGATACGAGAAATTTGAGTGGAGAGTTTTTATCACTTAAGAGTAAGAGGTAATCATAAATAGATATTTAGCTATAAAAAATTAAAAGGTAGCTATGAAATATAATTTTTTTAAAAGAGTTTTTGTTTAAAATAAATTAGGTATCAACCTTTTCTATAGGAGGTAACTAATCCTTTAAGAAATCAAAAATTTTGTGTCATGGAAACTAAAGTATTTGCGTTGTTAAAGAGCAAGGTCTGTGTAGCAAGTATTCACTTACTCTCAACTGTCTAAGAGATAAGTAGAACATAAAGAAATTAACAAACATTTATATAATGTAAAAATAGTACGGGCTAGCCAGTTTTCAGACTGGTCATTTAAAAATATCTAGCGTTTGTAAAGTCATTAAAAAAAGCCATTATTTTATTGCAATACAGACCGGTCCAGCATAATATACTGGAGATCAGTGCACATGTGTTTGAACTTCCTGCATATTATGCTAAAATTCCAACACGCAGAATGTTCCAACATAATATACTGGAGATTGGAGCACCTGTGCATAAACTTCCAATATGTTATACTGGACCGGTATATTATACTGGAACTCCAGTATATTATGTTCCAATATACTTATGCTGGAACTCTATTATAATATGCTGGAGTTCTAGGATACTTATGCCGGAACTCCATTATATATACTAGAATTCCAGTATACTTACGTTGGATCTCCAAGTATATAATACTGGAGTATTTTTCAGATTTTGAATAATGTTTTTATCCAGATTTATCTTTACATGAAAAGTGACTAAATTTCGATTACTATTGAAATTGTAGCTATTTTTGAATCACCACTTGTAAATCTTGCTATTTTTAAAATTCTCCCTTACATAACATTATTAATTTTTATGTAAGAAATCAAACATGTAATCAGAATAAAAATTCCGAAAATTAGATCGACCAATCTTTACTCTCTTGATCCCAGTTAACATCTCTTCCCACAACACGAAAAAAAGAAAGAAAGAAGGGGTGATACATAATTACCTTCGGGGTTGCTTTGTTTTACGAGGTGCATCCTTTAATTTTGAGGGGTCCTATGACCCCTGTTAAATTCCACCATTATCGACTGGTGGTCAAGCTCAGACAAGAAGGAAGAAGATGGAGACTGTGAGGGGAAGCTTCTAGATCAATTGTATCATCTATTTATTGAGAGAGAAACTGAAACTTTCATTACAAAAATGAATAATTGTCTAACTAATATACACACATGTATATATATATATATATATACAATTCACTATCTCCTTTTAATTATCACTAACAACTATCCTAATTGTTGTTATAACTAACTATTAACAACTAACTACCAATAAGCTAGAATGACAGCCTGTCACCTAACACTCAGCACTAGCTTCCAGCTGTCATTGCAACACTTCAATACCCCCCCCCCCAAGCTAGGTGGTGTGAAGATATTCAACACTCCTAGCTTGGATAACAAATGATAGTGTTGCATGCTTCCAAGCCCTTTTGTCAAAATATCTGCTTCTTGCTCTTCTGTTGGTACATACTTAGGATGTACCATTCCTTGCTGCACCTTTTCTCTTATGAAATGGCAATCAACTTCTATGTGTTTTGTTCCATGAAACACAGGGTTGCTAGCTATCTGCATTGCTGCCTTGCTATCTGTAAATAGTTGAACTGGGGCATCAATATTGACTTCTAACTCCTTGAATAAACCTAGTATCCATATAAGCTCAACTATTGTCAGGTCCATGCTCCTGTACTCTAATTCTGCTGAGCTTTTTGCTACTGTGCTTTGTTTCTTCGACTTCCAAGCTAACAAGGAGTTCCCCAGCTTCACCAAGTACCCTGTTATATATTTCCTTGAATTTGGACAACGTGCCCAACCTGCATCACAAAATGCTCTTAAGGTTGTGCTCTTTTCTGCACTCATCAACACTCCTAATCCTGGCTTATTTTTGACATACTTCACAATTCTGTAGGCTGCTTCAAGGTGTGACTTTTTAGGGGGCTGCATGAATTGGCTTAAAGTTGCACACTATATGCTATGTCTGGCCTGGTTAGTGTCAAGTAAAGCAGCTTCCCAACTAGTCTTTGATACTCTCTTACATCTTCTAATGATGTGTCATCACTGAGTTCACAGTGCTCATCATATTCAGTAGTGGTGAGTTTCTTGTTCTGCTCCATTGGAGTTAAGGCAGGTTTGGAACCTGATAATCCTAATTCTGCAATCAGCTCCAAAGCATATTTTCTTTGGCAAAGCAAGATTCCCTGTTGTGATCTGCACACCTCTATTCCTAGGAAGTATTTCAGAGTTCCTAGGTCCTTCATCTTAAAGCTATTTTATAAGGTGTATTTGGCTTCTTGAATAAGGCCAACATCATAACCTGTAATGAGAAGGTCATCCACATACACAAGTATTATGACTTAGTCTATTGTGTTTCTTCAAGATGAAAAGAGAATGATCATGTTTGCTTTGTTTGAAACCAGCTTGTAGGAGTGCAGTAGTGAGCTTGAGGTTCCACTGTCTAGAAGCTTGTTTGAGACCATATAAAGATTTGAGTAGTCTACAACCAGTATTCTCCCCTTGGCTACCAAATCCAGGAGGTAGTTGCATGCACACTTCTTGCTCAAGATCCCCTTGGAGGAAGGCATTGTGAACATCCATCTGAAACAATGGTCACTGATTCATGGCTGCTAAGGCAATGACAGTCCTGATGGTTATCATTTTAACCAGAGGAGAAAATATTTCTTGATAGTCCAACCCCTCTTGTTGACTGTAACCTTTAGCAACCAATCTAGATTTGTACCTCTCTATTGTTCCATTTGATCTATGCTTGAGTTTGTATACCCACTTGAAACCAATAGGGACCTTGCCTTTAGGAATAGGAACTACCTCCCATGCATGATTGCTCACTAAGGCATCTATTTCAGCTTGCATAACATCTATCCACTTTTGATCCTTCATTTCCTAATGGTATGATGTAGGTTCAATATCTGTTGTCATTGCAGTAAGATAACTTTGATAAGCACTACCTAATGTGCCATACCCCATGTGGTTGGACATAAGATATAGACAGGTAGAAGAGGAAGGTTTCATAGTTGGACATGTGTAATCTTTGGTCCATACTGGTGGACTGGGCCCTCTGCTAGATCTTCTGAGCTGCATATGTGATGCTTCCTCATATGCTATCTCAGTGATCTGGACCTCCTCAACATCATTGTCAGATAAGTCATCTAGTTGGGGTATTGCAGCATCATGTTCATCATGTAGTTAATCTAGTTGCTTATTAGGAGTGAGTATTTCCTGAGTAGAAGCTACATGTTGTTCTGTTGCATAGTGTCTGGTTGCATCGAAAAATAATGGAGGTACTTTTCCTTCTTTCATCATCAAGAATGGGAATACATCCTCTCTAAATGTAACATCTCTGCTGACAAAAAACCTTTTGTCCTTGAGACTGTATAATCTGTATCCCTTTTGAGATGTGGAATAGCCCATATGAATTGCTGCTACTGCTTTAGGCAGAAGTTTATCATGCTGCCTGGTAACTGTAGCAAAACAAAGACACCCAATGACCCTTAAGTGTAGCAGTAAAGGTGGTGATTTGTGAAAAACCTCATATGGTGATTTGCCATTTAGCACAGAAGATGGCAACCTATTTATCATATACACTTCTGCTAGGACACAATCTCCCCGGAAATGTAGTAGTATACCCCCTTGGAACCTTAGTGCCCTTGCCACCTCTAGGATATGCCTATGCCTCCTTTCCACCACTCCATTTTGTTGTGGAGTGTGTGAGCAACTACTTTGATGTAGTATCCCATTGTCTGATAAAAAGGTTGTACATTCAGAGCTAAAAAGCTCAGCTCCATTATCAGTTCTAAGGCATTTAACATTGTGGTTAAACTGCATATTCACCATTTTGATAAAAGACTTTAGAAGCACAAGTGTATCATTTTTCAATTTCATTAAGAATACCCAAATTATCTTAGAATGATCATCTACAAGTGTCAGAAAATATCTATTTCCACCAGTAGTAGGCACTTTGTAAGGTCCCAAGATATCTACATGCACTAACTGAAAAATTACTCCTACTCTAGTTGTACTGAGGGGAAAAGGCTTCCTGGTTTGTCTTGCTAATGGATATATATTACATGTATTGAAGTTGCAATCAGTAGGTATCTTGTTCTTCATGAATGCCAGTTGCCTCATCACTCTAGCTGGTACATGTCCTAGCCTTCTGTGCCACACATTATTGTCTGATGTAGTATCTTCTGCCAAACTCCTCTAATCTGTTGTTTGATTTTATTTGCACTTGATCCATCTGGTAGAAACAAGTAGAGACCACCCTTTTCTTTACCAATCCCCCTCACTTTCCCATTGCATAGGTCCTAGAACACACAAAATGATGGAAAGAAGAGTAATGAGCAAAACAACTCCTTAGTCAATTTTGAGACTGATAGTAAGTTGTATTTGAAGTCAGGCACACACAGTACATTATGAATTGATTCACCATCTATGATTTTACACTTTCCTTGGTACATAACTGGTACTATCTTACCATTTGGCAGATGAACATTACCTATTTTGTTGTTAGGCAATTTAGTTATGTTAGTCAGCAAATTAATGTTTGAAGTCATGTGATTTGTTGCCCTCGGATCATGTCAGTATTACCTGCCATATTAGCTGCAAATTCTTCTCCCTTGTCCTGATTCCATAGCTTCATTATCTGGTTGTACTGCTCATCAGTGAAATAGTTGTGCATTCCTTCTCTTGCCACATTAGAATCTGCAGTTGTGGTGGCTTGAAACATATCATCCTTGGCATGAAATGCATCATCTATGGTTGCATTAACTTGTCGATACTCCTGCTTCTTCTTTCCCTTGAAACCAGGTGGATAGTCCACCAATTTATAACAAGTATCTTTAGTGTGACCCTTGGTTCTGCAATACTCATGATACAGGTTTCCAAATCTTTTGAACTTTTGTGAATTATCTCTTGAACTCATTAAGGCAGTAGAATCATTCACCTCATTCATAGGTGTATTGGTCATATGGACCTTCCTTTGATTCTCTTCATTATTCAACATAGCATAAACATGACTTACATTTGGTGATGGTGATATGAGCAACATCTGACTTTTAATGGCACTAAAGCTATCATTTAATCCCATCAAAAATTGAAAAAATTTCTGTTGTTCTAGATATGCTATGAATTCTCTTGTTTCAGGAATCACAGGTAGAGTTGGAATAAGTGCATTATATTCACCCATAACAACTTAAGTCTAGAATGGTAAGCATAGATACTAGAAGTACCTTGAGAAATTGTAGTAATTTCTCGTTGAAGATTATAGATCCTTGATCCATTGATCTTATCAAAATGATCCTGCAAATCAGTCCAAACCTCATGAGCATTGCTGGCATATACTATCCCATTCACTAACTCCGGCGAGACGGTGTTCATGATCCAAGTCAGAACTGTAGCATTAACACGTTCCCAATCTTCGCCTAGGTCAGCAGTGAATTGACCCTTGGTGCATGTTCCATTTATGAACCCTATTTTTCTCTTAGCTCTCAACGCGATCTTCATTGCTCTGCTCCAGACCGAATAATTCTCACTCCCAGTCAAACGCACAGAAATTATCACATTTCCCGGCGCATCTGAAGGTTGTAGATACAATGAATATTGCGGATTGTCAATGTTTACCTCAACCATTATCGGTCTGTTCAGAAATTGGAAATTTTGAAGAAGACGAAGATCAATTGAAGAATGCTTTCAACAATCTCACAGGACAACTCTTAAAGCTAGATCTTCACAGCTCCGATTGATTCTCCAAGCTCTGATACCATGTTAAATTCCGCCATTATCGACTGGTGGTCAAGCTCAGACAAGAAGGAAGAAGATGGAGACTGTGAGGGGAAGCTTCTGGATAAATTGTATCATCTGTTTATTAAGAGAGAAACTGAAACTTTCATTACAAAAATGAATAATTGTCTAACTAATATACACACGTGTGTGTGTATATATATATATATATATATATATATATATATATATATATATATACACACACACACACACACAAAATTCACTATCTCCTCTTAATTATCACTAACAACTATCCTAATTATTGTTATAACTAACTATTAACAACAAACTATCAATAAGCTAGAATGACAGCCTGTCACCTAACACTCAGCACTAGCTTCCAGCTATCATTGCAGCACTTCAACAACCCCTCCCCCCTCCATGACCCCCGATGTTATTTAAAGTAAAATAAATTACTCCTTTTTCATAAACATTGGTTTCACAAAAATATGTGAAACACACGCACAGTCACGTGATGCCATGTTATTTTCATTTACTAATACCATTTTTTATTTTTTTTTTAGTCGTTATTTATTTCATTTATCTTTTCTTTCTTTTCTTCTTCTCCATCAACATTGCTTCCACTTTAGCACAAATATCACGCCCATGACAACCATATCTACCACCAAAACCATCATACCACCACAAAATTTGAAATACAAAAGTAAGTCACCACCAAATTATAATCCCAAAATTTTAAATTCACCACCTAATCATAATCTGAAAATTAAAGTTACCATCTAACCAAAATCTGAAAATTAAAATCACCATTAAACTAAAATCTGAAAATTTAAATCATCACCAAATCGAAATTTTATCGCTACCGATTTTGGGTCATTCTTCCACAACAATATTAGGGATCAAAAAAGAAAGAGAAAAAAGAAAGAACAAGTAAAAAGAAGGAACAAAAGAAAATTAGTTCCATTTTTAGTTTGCCACAGTATCCGTTACTTTTGTGGGTTGAAACCTTCAACGGTATAGGTAGGGGTATTCATGGTTCGGTTTGGATCAGTAGAAACCAAACCAAGTAAGTCGATTTTTCAAATATTAGAACCAAATCAAACCAATTAAGTCGGTTTTTCTCGATTCGGTTTATATCGGATTTTTGATTTTTTGGTTATTTGTCGATTTTTTCTTAAATATAAGACATACACTACCAAACACATATTCCGGCGACCACATTTTCAATGTACACTATCAAATTAATTGACCTTTGAGAAATCTATTATTTACCAAGATATATTGATGATAATTGAATCAAATAGTAATGAATAATTTAAGGACTCAATTAAAAATATATTATTTTTAACATGAAATGGATTCTTACACTAAACAAAACAAAAGCTACCAATCAAACTAGAATATAAAAGTAAAGAACTATATTAAAAGTACAAACTATTAACATTTACTATAATTTTTTTGAAACTTTGTATAACAATACACACACACACACACACACATATATATATATATATATATATATATATGGTAATAATAAATTTGAAATAGCTACTCCTATAGTCGGTTTGGTTTGATTTTTTCTGATTAAAACCAAAATCAAACCAAATTTGATCGATTTTTAAAATTCAAAACCAAACCCAAAAGCATCGGTTTTTTTTGGGCGGTTTGGTTTGGTTTTCGGTTTGGTTCGGTTTTTCGGGTTTTTATGAACACCCCTATGTATAGGGATCAACATTGACCCTACTTGTACAGACCCGACCGATCATTTTGAGTACTAGCACTCCGCTTGGTAGTCGTAGGCCATGAACAGCTTCATTTCGGGTATTATGACTTGTTCGCGTGGTCAGAATTTAAATTCGGGAAGATCGGAGTTAGATTTAAATGAAAATTCTCATTTAAGAAGCTTAACGTTGAAAGAATGAACTAGGATTGGAATTTTTAGTAAACGACCTCGGAATCAGGATTTGAAGGTTCTAGCAGGTTCGTATGATAATTTCGAACTTGGGAGTGTGCCCGGATTGGGTTTTGGATAACCCGGGAGCGTTTTGGCGCCTATTGTAGAAGTTATCATTTTACAAAAAATTTCATAAGTTTGGCTTGATGAGCATTTCAGTGTTATCAATGTCCGTTTGGGATTCCGAGACTGGGAGTAGCTCCGTATGGTGCTTATGGAGTTGGGAGCGCGATCGGAAGTAAATTCGGGGGTCCGTAGGTCATTTTAAAGCCATTTGGCTAAAGATAGAAATTTGAAGGTTTTTGAGAAGTTTGACCGGAGGTTGACTTTTTTGATATCGGGGTCAAAATATAATTTCGAAAGTTGGAATAGGTCCATAATGTCAAATATGACTTGTGTGCAAAATTTGAGGTCAATCAGATCTGATTTGATAGGTTTAAGCATCGGAAATAGAAGTTGGAAAGTTCAAAGTTCATAAAGCTTCAATCGGGAATTCATGGTTTTGGCATTGTTTGTTATGATTTGAGACCTTGAGCAAGTCCGTAATGTATTTTGAGACTGATTGGTATGATTGGTTGGGGTCCCGGGGACCTCGGGTGGATTCCGGGTGGTTAACGGATCAAAAATAGAATTTTGAAGAAGGTTGAGGGATCTGGTTGCCGGTGTTTTCTCTTCTGCGAAAATGGGACCGCAGAAGCGGCCCCGCAGAAGCGTGAAAGAAGCCGCAGAAGTGGTTGGGAGAGAAGGGAAGCAGGGACCGCTTATGCGGTCAGGTATCCGCAAAAGCGGAGTCGTAAAAGCGGTAGAGGGCACCGCAGAAGCGTAATGGTTCGAAGGTCGTGGGCCGCAGATGCGGTCAAGGTTCTGCAGAAGCGGGACCGCATCTGTGGAAGGAGCATCGCAGAAGCGAAAGGGGGATAGGCCAGGGGAAGCTGCAGAAGAGGCCTATTGGCCGCAAATGCAGAACCGCATAAGCGGCAATATTTCTGCAGAAGCGGAAATGACTGGGGCATCGAGGATGTTTTAAGTTCGGGGTTGAGCTCATTTCAACCCCATTTTTCTTCCATTAGAGTCGATGAGCTCCTGGAGACGCCATTTTCGTCACTTGTCATGAGGTAAGTAATTTATGCTAGCTTTGAGTTAAATACAAGGTTTATACATAGATTTAGGCATGGAAATTAGTGTAAAAATTGGAATTTTGGTGGAAAACCTAGAAAATCATATTCTTGGAATTTCGCCATGATCTTGAGTATGGAATTAAGAGAAAATTGTATATGTGAGTTCCTAAGGTCATGGGCAACCTTTATCTTCGAAAAATTTTGGATTCCGGGCACGTAGGCTCGTTTTGGTCAACTTTTTGATCGGTGTTAGGAATTGTTATAAATTGGATTGTAATGAGTACCTTAGCATATATTAATGGATTTTTATCGCCATTGGCTAGTTTTGGAGCTTTGGGCGTCAGTTCGAGCCTTCGGAAGAATGCAGAATGCCGATTATAGATCTTCGAAGCGAGGTGAGTCTCCTTTCTAATCTTGTTAGGGGAAATTTACCCCACAGGTGAGTTAAATTGCTTATGTGCTCCTATTTGTGGGGGCTACGTATGCACGAGGTGACGAGAGTCCGTGCGTAGCTACTATAATGTTATTGTCCGGGTAGTCTGGGACCCAAAAATATATTATACTTGAGTAAATTATGAACTCATTGAAGACTTGAATTGTTTAAATCACCTTTGATTAGTAAACGAATTTATAAAGAGATTAAACATCATTTCCTAAATTGTTAGATTGAGAATTGGCTTATTTGGATAATTACTCCTCGATAAAATTTTAATTGGCTATCTAAGCATGTATATTATGTGTAACCGCGTCGCATGGATGATTCGCAAGCGGGGTAATAAATCACATTAAATTAATAAATGGATTTCTAAAGAGACTTAAGCTTCATTTTCTCAAATTATTTAAGAGAATTGGCCTTTCTTGGATAATTGCTCCACGTTGAAATCTTGACTGATTGTCTGTCTGTGTGTGTTTATTTTGGACCGGACCGAACGCCTCGACAAATTAATAGATGCATCTATAGGCACGTCGTCTACCCTCGGCAAGTGCACATTTATTCTTGTTGTATCGGGCCATCGTCTCGGTATGATTTGCGAATTCTTGTATTGCTGCCTGGACTTATTTAAGTCGTTACATGCCTCACTCTGGCTCGAGATCATCTTGTTAATAATGAAAAGAAAGCTTGGAAAATTTCCTATGAAATAATTACATGTTTACTTGTTTCCTCTATCTGGATGAAAATCATGTTAGAAAATAAATCCATTGTTTGATATGTATATTGAGAATAAATAACCATTGGACCATTAGAGCGTGTCAAAGATGACCATCTCGCCTCTACCCTTTCGGGATTAGGCGAGACACTCACTGAGTACACGTTGATTACGCACTCATACTAAACTTCTGTGCATTTTTGTTGCACAGGTATATATATACCTCTAGCAGCCTATTGGGCGTAGCAGCATGGATGACGCTGGGGCTAGGTGAGCTGCATCATTGAGGCGACCGCAACTAGAGTAGTTCCTTTCAATGTACTGTATTTACTTTTCGTCCACTGTATTCCGGGCGAATGTTGTATTTTATTTCCCCTATCAGTAGTTGCTCATGTACTTGTGACACCGGATTTCTGGGATGGTTTACAACGGATTTGTACTAATTGTTATTATGTAAATTTGAATTCTAGGAGTGGACTTTTACTTATAAAAATGGAAGGAAAAATCTTAGATTTTCAAAAGTATTAAAAGAGGAATTAATTGATAAGTTAGTTGGCTGGCCTGACATACGTGTCCGGCGCCACCACGACCCTTAGTGGATTTTGGGTCGTGACAATATGGTATCAGAGCACTAGGTTCCCGTAAGTCTCACGAGTCTTGAGCAAGTCTAGTAGAGTCTCGTGGATCGGTACAGAGACGTCTGTACTTATCCTCGGGAGGTTACATGATTGTTAGGAGTACTTCCCTTCTTGATTTCCTTATCGTGCGGTTCTGTTCCTTTGAGGCTTATGCCGTTGATTCCTTCATACTCAATCTTACACGACGCGAGCGCTTGCTAGAAATCGAAAATTTGAAGAATTGAAATGGCACTACAAATGTGGTGCGGGATGATTTTTTCGGTATAGTCGATTGGACTATTATAGTCGCTTTATGGAAGGGTATTCTATTGTTCAGCTCAGTAACAGGACTTCTGAGAGCCTTGAGGCTAGCACAGGTTGCCATGATGCTTATGAGTGATTATTCCCCAGTGTGTTGTGATGGTAGGGTGTTTGCCCACGTGTCGGGGCAGTGAATGAAATGAAGGGAGGTTTACTCAGTATGTCATTAAAGGGATTCGGTATTTTATTCCCGGCAGAGGAAAGTCAATTGAACTAAGAATGGTCAGACGTGGACTAGTGGAAGTAATGAAACGTGGTAATTGCAAGCGTGAAGGAGTTCTCTTCCTTACTAGGGTGCTGTTGTCCTAATTGGACGTATTAAGTTTATCGGTGTTATGGTCTTCTACAATTCGCCTTTATGGCAAGGTATGGTGAAATAATATTGGAGGTACAATTGTCAGATATCTCATGATGCAGTAGTTTAAGATCGAATCAGAATTTCTAATGTTGATGGCTCGATAAAGATTACCTTTGGAAAGGCTTGAAGTTAGTAGCAATGGTGGATTCAAGCGCCACGAAGATAGATTTCATTTAAGGCAACAATTGAGCAGTAAAGTATGAGGAAGGACATGTGGGAAGTGTCATGTGGTGTTTAAAACTTCTGGAAGGCCAAGTATGAGGAGCAAGGTCGAGTGGTTAATTAAATAGATGAGTTCCGCCAAAGTGGGAGAGTTGCGGGTGTTGCATATGGGCTTGGTAGTAGGATGACTACGCGCCTTAAAGTGAGTTTGGATCAAATTAGGGGATTTTAATGATTAGTGGTTGAAGCCTGCAGGTATGATGTGAAGTATGGGCTATTATGCGGCAAAAGATCGATATGGCGGAAAGGAGCTGCTTGAAATGGAGAAGGGTGAAGCATAACCCTGAAATTGGAAGGATGTTGCCACACATTTAACTGATGTCCGCAAGGAGCGAATGGACTTATGCAGCTGGAAGGTGAGCTCGGACTCAGGATAGGCTATGGGTGTCATAGTGAACGTACCCCGTGCAGCGGCGTGGGAAGATGTCGGGAGGTGATTTCCCCTAGGTGGGTTATTCCCCGTGAGCAGGTTAACGGTCGCATGGTTGGCAAAGCTTCTGCAAAGGACTATTGGTTGTTCAACAAAGAGATCGGACGTGCGAATGTGGTTAATGATTCAGAATATGAAAGATGGGGATTTACAGGAAGATTTCGAGAAATTCTGATAACTTATGACGAGACATTATGTCAATAAGAGGTAAAAGGGTCGGGCGAATTCAAGAATGGAGGAATGATGTCTTCAAGCTAAGTGGAGAGTCCCACCGCCTATGATTGGGTTGTATGGTAACTACTTGCGTGATTTCTGGTTATTAGCATATTGATGGATTCACTCAGCTACGAGAAAGGACCATAAGTAGTAAATTGAGCGGAGGAATTACTAAGGATGTGCTATGGTTAGCCTTATGAGCTCATATTCGAACTTGGGAAAAGGTTCAAAATTCATGCCTTGTATAGAAGCGGGTTTAAAGGGGAGTGGTTCTGCCAAGTGCTTTGTTGAGAGGGTATTAATATGCTAGAAGATTCATGGGGTTGATTATATTCGGGACCAAGTCCGAGCGGGTGGCTCTCAATAACGGTCCTAGTGGAACTCAAAAGATGAAGTGTGGTACCTAATAATTTCACGCCTATAAGTACAACTGAGAATCAATCTTTGTAGCAGCTTATGAGAAGGTACCCAGAATGTTCTATGATGCGTTACCTTGTGGTGTAGCATTTGAGAAATGTGAAATAATTTGTGAGATTTGAGACAACATGGTCTCGCAATTCAAGGTCATTCGAGGTGAGTGTAGAGGGAGTATGTTATGCATTAAAGAGAATTAGTATTATTTCCAAAGCAATCAAGGATAAATTGGAGGGAAAGGGATTGATTAGCCATAGTTGAATTTGGCATGTTGGAGTATGTGGTCCGTTCATTCAGTGTGATCGAGTTATGCGTTTGATTTGTGGCGGTACGTTTGAGGTTTGTCGGCCGCCGTGATTGATGATTTATCAGGGGCATTCTTCTGTTATGCCTCGTTAAGTGAAAGCGGATTCTGGAAGGGCTATGGTGGCTTGGACCACTACTTGCAGATTTGCATATTCTACGGTTATGGGAAACTACCTGTGTGTTTCTATGAATCTCTTGAAGTGAGTTAAGTGAAAAGTTCGTGTATGATGAATTGTTAAAATGATAATGATTTTGGAGTTATGATGAAAAATCGTGTTCTATCGTATGTTGGCACGTTGGGTGCAGTGAGTAGCACGGAGATGCGAAGTGAGGATCAAGGATGCAATTCGGTGTTGACAAGGATGTCACGGGCTCGAATGAGCAAGGAAAGGGTTGAATGATTAAAGTAAGTTGGTAGTGTATTCAGCGTCCCCTGGGAGCGATGTGTTGTGAAGAGGCTTTGCATCTTGGTTAAGGACTCTTGATCGCTTTTCAACGTCAGTGCATCCGGTGAATTAGATGTACGGACCCGTTATATATTTCGGAAGATTGTGGGAACGTGTTCCATGGGAAGATTGTATAAGTGTGACATATAGTCACCTGATTGACTAAAAGGTTTAAACCAAGTATGAGAATTATGGTAACATCATTAATTTGAGAATTTATGCCTGGAGGGCACTTTGTATATTGGGTTATGAACTGAGGAGGTTACTCCGGTTATGATGGTTATTCTTACGTGTTATGAGGCAAAAGGGAGTTACTACGGACCTTTGATAGGTCATTGGCCAAGTTGGTGCAATCAAAAATTGGCTTGAGATCGGTGGATTGATTTATTTGCGAATAGGGCTTTATATCAGGCTAGTTGTGTTCATTCCAGCGAGCGTTCCCTATGGAGGAACAGTTGGGATGTTATTTTGTCATCAGCTATTTAAGGTAATGATGTATTGCGCCATATGACTTGTGAGACGGCTTAGTATAATTCTTATGTGTTAAGGTTCTGCGCGGCGATGATGCTATGTGAGCAGAATGCTCTTGAGATTTAGATCTTGTATCTCACCTCAGTTGTGCTTGAGTTTCGTAGCCTATAGCACTACGTGTTTTCTCAGGGATGGTATTATGCACTTAGCATGCTTGCGATCGAAATTCGATATTTTTATTGTGATGAGCAGATTTAGGTCGAAGTGCAATCTCCTTATGTGAGATCTATGTGTGGATCGGGTGGCACGCCGCCATGGGTATGCTATTTAGATCGAGTTGCGCACCGGAGCAGTGTGATGTCGAGTCTGGTTTTTCTATATGCTATTTCTTTGTGTGTTTCGCTTCCTATCTTTTAAAGAAAGTCCATATTAGTGCAGGGGTTAGGTAATTCCTTCCAGAGTTCGATTTCCGTTTGTGTTGTGTTCAGATTGGTGGCCTATTGGCACATTGTGGCGTCATATGAGACTTGTGATCACATTCGGAGTGGCTTATTGCCTGAGCAGTTCGTACTGGGTAAGATGAGATTGTGGGATTTTGGATGAGTGCAATCTGATTATATGAAGTATATTAAGGAGCGAAGATCATTATTTGGTTCAGAATGTAGTAATGTTTCTTGTCAGAAGTATAGACTTGATGATTGGTTGACTCGGCAGTTGATTATGAATTTTGGCATCTCATCCGTCGTGGTGCTATTGTAATAGTTAGAGTAAGACCTATGTAGGTCATGAGGTGCAATGGGAGCATCAGATTCGTGGAATTTCGATTAATTCAAATAGAAAAATTATTGTGGTCCTATGAGTAAAGTGATGTAAAGTGTGAATTTAGCAGAGTTATGTAGTCATGTTTGAGTACAACGTATAGCGATCGATACAGTGATCGTATGTTGGAAACAGGACTGGTATAGAATTTTGGATATTGGAATTGGGCTCTAAGGCTTATCTGCTTGAATAGAAAGGGAATATCTTCAGAATTTATCGAGCTAATGTGCTCAGCTAAGTTGTGGTAGCACGGGAAGGTGCATGAGGTGCTAAATAGTGATTTCCGACTACTTCCATATAGTTCTCAGCACGTTCGAGGACAAACGTATGTTTAAGTGGGAGAGAATGTAACGACCCGACCGGTCATTTTGAGTACTAGCGCTCCGTTCGGCAGTCGAAGGCCATGAACAACTTCATTTCAGGTATTATGACTTGTTCGCGTGGTCGGAATTTAAATTTGGGAAGATCGGAGTTAGATTTAAATGAAAATTCTCATTTGAGAAGCTTAAAGTTGAAAGACTGAACTAGGATTGGAATTTTGAGTAAACGACCTCGGAATCAGGATCTGAAGGTTCCAGCAGGTTCGTATGATAATTTCGGACTTGGCCGTGTGCCCGGATTGGGTTTTGGATAACCCGGGAGCGTTTTGGCGCCTATTGTAGAAGTTAGTATTTTAGAAGAAATTTCATAAGTTTGGCTTGAAGAGCATTTCAGTGTTATCGATGTCCGTTTGGGATTCCGAGACTGAGAGTAGCTCCATATGGTGATTCTGGAGTTGGGAGCGCGATCGGAAGTGAATTCGGGGGTCCGTAGGTCATTTTGAAGCCATTTGACTAAAGATAGAAATTTGAAGGTTTTTGAAAAGTTTGACCGGAGGTTGACTTTTCTGATATCGGAGTCGGAATCCAATTTAGAAAGTTGGAAAAGGTCCATAATGTCAAATATGAATTGTGTGCAAAATTTGAGGTCAATCGGACATGATTTGATAGGTTTAAGCATCGGAAATAGAAGTTGGAAAATTCAAAGTTCATAAATCTTGAATCGGGGTGTAATTCATGGTTTTGGTGTTGTTTGTTATGATTTGAGACCTCGATCAAGTCCGTAATGTGTTTTGGGACTGGTTAGTATGATTGGTTGGGGTCCCGGGGGCCTCGGGTGGATTCCGGGTGGTTAACGGATCAAAAATGAATTTTGAAGAAGGCTGAGGGATCTGGTTGTTGGTGTTTTTGCTTATGCGAAAAAGGGACCACAGAAGTGGTCCCGCAGAAGCGTGAAAGAAGCCGAAGAAGCGGTTGGGAGAGAAGGGGAGCAGGGACCGCTTATGCTGTCAGGTATCCGCAAAAGCAGAGTCGCAAAAGCGGTAGAGGACACCACAGAAGTGTAATGGTTCGAAGGGTCGTGGGCTGCAGATGCGGTCAAGGTTCCGCAGAAGTGGGACCGCATCTGTGGAACGAGCATCGCAGAAGTGAAAGGGGGCTAGGCCAGGGGAAGCCGCAGAAGCGGCCTATTGTTCGCAAATACGGAACCGCATAGGCAGCAATATTTTCGCAGAAGCGAAAATGAATGGGGCAGTGAGAATGTTTTAAGTTCGGGGTTGAGCTCATTTCAACCCCATTTTTCTTCCATTGGAGTCGATGGGGAGCAGCTTGGAGACGCCAGTTTCATCACTTGTCATGAGGTAAGTAATTTATGCTAGCTTTGAGTTAAATACAAGGTTTATACATGGATTTAGGCATGGAAATTAGTGTAAAAATTGGGGTTTTGGTGGAAAACCTAGAAAATCATATTCTTGGAATTTAGCTACGATCTTGAGGATGGAATTAAGAGAAAATTGTATATTTGAGTTCCTAAGGTCATGGGTAACCTTTATCTTCGAAAAATTTTGGATTCCGGGCACGTGGGCCCGAGGGCGTTTTGGTCAACTTTTTGATCGGGGTTAGGAATTGTTATAAATTAGATTGTAATGAGTACCTTAGCATATATTAATGGATTTGTATCGCCATTGGCTAGTTTTGGAGCTTTGAGCGTCTGTTCGAGCCTTCGGAAGAATGCAGAATGCCGATTATGGATCTTCGGAGCGAGGTAAGTCTCCTTTCTAATCTTGTGAGGGGGAATTTATCCCACAGGTGAGTTAAATTGGTTATGTGCTCCTATTTGTGGGGGCTACGTACGCACAAGGTGATGAGAGTCCGTGCGTAGATACTATTATGTTATTGTCCGGGTAGTTTAAGACCCAAAAGCATGTTATACTTGAGTAAATTATGAACTCATTGAAGACTTGGATTGTTTAAATCACCTTTGATTAGTAAACGAATTTATAAAGAGATTAAACATCATTTCCTAAATTGTTAATCTGAGAATTTGCTTATTTGGATAATTACTCCTCAATAAAATTCTAATTGGCTATTTGAGCATATATCTTACGTGTACCCGCATCGCATGGATGATTCGCGAGCGGGGTAATAAATCACATTAAATTAATATATAGATTTCTAAAGAGACTTAAGCTTTGTTTCCTCAAATTATTTAAGAGAATTGGCCTTTCTTGGATAATTGCTCCACGTTGAATTCTTGACTGATTATCTGTCTGTGTGTGTTTATTTTGGACCGGACCGAATGCCTCGGTAGATTAATAGATGCATCTATAGGCGTGTCATCGACCCTCGGCAAGTGCACATTTATTCCTGTTGGATTGGGCCGTCGCCTCGGTATGATTTGCGCATGCTTGTATTGCTGCCTGGACTTATTTAAGTCGTTACATGCCTCACTCTGGCTAGAGATCATCTTGTTAATAATGAAAAGAAAGCTTGGAAAATTTCCTATGAAAGAATTACATGTTTACTTGTTTCCTCTATCTGGATAAAAATCATGTTAGAAAATAAATCCACTGTTTGATATGTATATTGAGAATAAATAACTGTTGGACCATTAGAGTGTGTCAAAATTGACCATCTCATCTCAACCCCTTCGGGATTAGGCGGGACACTCACTGATTACACGTTGATTACGTACTCATACTACACTTCTGTGTATTTTTGTTGCACAGGTATATATATACCTCTAGCAGCCTATTGGGCGTAGCAGCATGGATGATTTCGGGACTAGGTGACCTGTATCATTGAGGCGACCGCAGCTAAAGTAGTTCCTTCCAATGTACTGTATTTACTTTTCGTCCACTGTATTCCGGGCGGATGTTGTATTTTATTTCCTCTATCAGTAGTCGCTCATGTACTTGTGACACTGGGTTTCTGGGATGGTTTACAACGGATTTGTACTATTTGTTATTATTTACATTTGAATTCCAGTAGTGGACTTTTATTTATACTAATGGAAGGAAAAACCTTAGATTTTCAAAAGTATTAAAAGAGGAATTAATTGATATGTTAGTTGGCTGGCCTGATAGAGGTGTCCGGTGCCACCACGACCCTTAGTAGATTTTGGGTCGTGACACTACTTGTCCTATGTGCAAATCCGGTTCAGAAAACATGGAACATATTTTTATTATTTGCCCAATCGTCAATGAAGCCTAGATTAGAATAGGATTTAATAGTAGCTCCAATGCTACCTCGAACCACTGGTTATCTTCCATGCGAGACCTTCATCCGCCAAATCTCCCGAAGTTTCTTTGCTGGTCTGGCTTTTTCCCCTTTGTCATTTAGAACATTTGGCTAAATCATAATAAAAATAACGTGGATAACACCTCTCTTAAATTCTCTATTCAAAGCTCTATTAAGCTGGCCACCAAATATAAATTGCTTACTCAAAACAATCAAACGCTAAATAAGAAGCATGCCATAAATATCATTTGGCACAAGCCACGAACAGGTCAACTGAAGCTCAATATAGATGGTGCTTTCAGTATAGACCATAACCTATCAGGTCTGGGAGGTTGTTTCAGGGACAGTCATGGCCATTGGATTCTGGGATACCAATATCGTTGCCCAGCGTCAACTCCTCTTCAGAGGGAACTGGAAGCCCTAAAGGAAGGGTTACAAATAGCTTTATCCCATGGTTTCAATTCTCTAGTCATAGAAACGGACTCTACGGAGGTAATCAAATCAATTAACAACGACAATGAATCTAACTATATGATTGTCAACTACTGCAGGTGGCTAATGCACCAGCTGAGGGAGACGAAAATAATCCTATAACGACCCGGCCCGTCATCACGTGAGTTACTGCCCTGTTTCCCCCATATTATGCTTCACTATGATTCAATATCAATATTTGAGTTGGTTGAATAGAATTGGATTGGTTTTAGTTGGAAATGAGACACTTAGTCTCTTAAAGGGGAGCTTGTTTTGGAAAGTCAACTGGAAGTTGACTATTTAGTTAGAGGGCTCGGATGGAAATTCTGATGATTCGGTTAGCTTCGGGGGATGATTTGTGACTTTAGGAGCGCAATCGGAATTGAATTTGGAGGTCCGATGTAGAATTAGGCTTGAATTGGCTAAGTTTGACTTTTGGCGAATTCCGGTGGGTAGGTGAGATTTTGATCCAAGGGTCAGAATGGAATTCCGAGAGTTGCATTAGCTTCGTTAGGTGATTTTGGATATGTCTGCAAATTTTCAGGTCATTCGGACATCGTTTGGTCGGG
>MU675122.1:0-19806 GCA_026770625.1 Nicotiana glauca
AGTCTGGTTGGTATCGCATCTGAGTGGTATATGGACCAGGATATATCCCGCTGGCACATATGGGATGATCTTGCCGGAGACTTCGTCAACCAGTTCCAATACAATATTGACATAGCTCCAGATAGGAACTCATTGACAAACCTAAAGTAGAAACCCTCGGAAAGCTTCTGAGAGTACGCAGTTAAATGGCGCGAACAGGCATCCAGGGTGAAACCTCCAATGGATGAGGTCGAAATGGTCACAATTTTTCTCCAAGCTCAGGAACCAGACTACTTCCAAAATATGATGTCTGCAATGGGTAGACCATTCGCTGAAACCATCAAGATTTGAGAAATGGTCGAAAACAGTTTGAAAACTGGTCGAATTTTGAGCCAATCCGCTATTAGAGCTACCTCCCAAGCCATTCAGGGTGGGTCTGGAGGAATAGCAAGGGGCAAGAAAAAGGAAGAAACATCCATGGAGGCATCAGATACAAGAAAATACCATACCCCCGGGTCCCTTTTTCCGGAAAAAACCCCGCAGCACTACTACCCCCACCAAGATATGGCCTATGCTCCTCAGCCCTACATGGTCATGAATGCTCAAACTTATGGTCGGCCACCGCAACAAGCTAACCTGAACCAAGCTCCACTTCCTAGAAACCAGCCTCCTTACCGAAACCACTATAATCCCCAACCACCCCAGAATAATTTCCGTCCTCAGGAACCACCCAGGAGACAAACCTTCACACCCATTGGCGAATCATATTCTAATCTATTCCCAAAGCTTGTCCAAATGGGTCTCCTGCAGCCAGTCCCTCTAACAAGGCAAAATCCAGTATCGCCTGCTTACAGAGCCGGTGTCAGGTGTGCTTATCATTCGGGGACGAAAGGGTATGATACCAATGATTGTTGGACTTTAAAACGGGCAGTAGAGAACCTGATAGAACAGGGGAAGATGGTGTTAAGGGACGAGGAGGTCCCAAATATGACTAACAACCCACTGCCCGCTCACAATAATAGGCCAGTGATCGGGATCCCGCCTTGAAAGCCATAATTGATATCGTTAATGCAGAAAGGAAGCCTAAGGCAGCCCCGAAGCAAGAGAAAGGGGAAAAGAAGACTAAAACTGTCAAGATTGAATTTGAGAAGAAATATGAAACAAAAGAAGAGATGGTGCCTCCTAAAAATGGGGTTCTCTATGTTCCACGAGGTCGCCAAGAAGAGCCATTAGTCGCGAGTACTCCAAAGAAATTCGAAGCAAAAAAGGGAACACCAATGTACGTGCTAAAAGGAGCCTATGTGGTCCGGGGGACAATTAAACCACTTCGGCTGAATGAGCCAGTGGTTATTGGACGCGTGCCACAGAAGCCAATGACGGACCCGTCTGTAGTACCATGGAATTATCAGCAGGCGTTGGTTACATACAAAGGTAAAGAAATCACAGGAGAACTTCCGGGGAATACCTTTGCTAAGAAATATTCAGGCGTACAGGAGGTAAACAATGCCTCGCGGAAGCGCTTTCCACACAAGAAGCCTGTGAGTGCTGAGGAAGCAGAGGCTTTCTTTCAGAAAATGAAGATACCTAATTATAAAGTGGTAGATCAGTTACGTAAGTGCCCTGAACAAGTGTCTATGCTATCTTTGTTAATGAGGTCTGCCGAGCATCAGAAGATCCTAATAAAAACTCTGAACGAGGCGTATGTACCAGCTGAGACTTCGATCGAGCAACTCGAAAGAATGGCAGAAAGGTTCTTTGTTGTTAATCAAATTTCCTTTAATAAGAACGATTTGCCTCCGGAGGGAGCGGCTCACAACAAGGACTCACATCTGACCGTCAAGTATGAAGGTTATTATGTCAAGCGCGTAGTGGTGGATGGGAGTTCGGGTGTTGGCATTTGCCCGCTCTCCACGCTGCAGAGAATGGAAATTAGGACCGGAAGGATTCGTCCCAATAACGTCTGTGTAAGAGCTTTTGATGGCATCAAAAGGGACAGGATTGGAGAAATCGACCTAATTCTGACCATTGGCCCGATGGACTTTGAGGTCACCTTCCAAGTGCTAGATATGGACACATCTTACAATTTTCTTCTCGGAAGGCCTTGTATTCATGCTGCAGGGGTTGTACCCTCTACTCTCCATCAAATGGTGAAGTTCAAATATGAGGATCAGGAAATTGTGGTCCACGGAAAAGACGAGCAGTCTATCTATCGGGACCCATCCATCCCACGTCTTGAAGCAAGAGAGGGAAGTGAGCACATAGTTTATCAGGCTTTTGAAGTTGTATTGGCAGATCGGTATGAAGAGGGGAGCCCTTGACCCCAACCTTTCTTTTCCAATGCCTCGGTCATGGTTGCTAAAGAAATGATCCGACGGGGATTCAAACCGGGAAAAGGACTTGGGAAATCATTGCAAGGAATAGCTGAACCTATCACCCTGCCTTCAACTGAGAAGTTCTTTGGGATAGGCTTCCACCATACCCCATGTGATGAAGAGTGGGCAAATAAGAGAAAAAATGAGGGATGGGATTTACCTCAACCACTGCCCATTTGTATGAAACTTTCGTCAGGCCAAGGTACGATGAAGAAGAAGATGATGAGGCCTTTACGGCCGAGGAGATTTAGGACATATGTGGGGCGATGAGAGAAATTCTTTAGGAAACCCACATGGTTCAGCTCGGAGAAGGCACAAGCACCGCTGAGGTGCTATACATAGGGCCAGATGCTAAACTTCAAAATTGGAAGGCTACACCGTTCCCAGTCAGGCGGGAGTCCGGGTAGACTTGTCCTGCCACTGTTCCTGCATCACGAGTTATCCCAGGGTGTAACTCGGATGTTTTCTTTAGTTTCCTGAATGTAAACCCTTTTATCTCCCCAATTCCAAGAAATGAAATCAATATTTCATCGTTTATTTTCTTTATTCTTTCTGATTTTTGCTATTTTTTCTCTTTTATTTCTTTTTTCAGTTATAATAATGCTGCTTTAAATAACATAACATGCTAGCGGACTTCACGCCCAAATCCAAACACACTGTCTAATTGCGAAATAATGAACCAAGAACCAGAATATGATGAAGAAGAGGCTTTTAGGGAAATAAATCGAGAACTGGAACACTTTGAGAATAAGCCTAAGCCGAACTTGAATGATACAGAACCGGTTAATTTGGAAACTTCTGAAGAAATTCGAGAAACCAAAATAAGCATTCACACAGATGATAAAATGAGGGATTCAATAATTCAACTCCTGTTTGAGTTTAAAGATGTGTTTGCTTGGTCATACGATGACATGCCAGGACTAAGTGTTGATCTAGTGGTGCATAAATTGCCAATTTACCCTGACTGCCCCCCAGTTTAACAGAAACAGAGAAAGTTTAAGACTGATATCAGTGATAAGATCAAAGAAAAAATCACAAAACAGTTGAAAACAGGGGTAATCCGGGTGATCCAGTATACTACGTGGTTGGCTAATGTAGTTCCCGTGCCGAAGAAAGATGGGCAAACCCGGGTGTGTGTGGATTACCGAGATTTGAATAAGGCAAGTCCCAAAGACAATTTCCCTTTACCCAACATCCACATCCTTGTTGATAACTGCACCAAACATGAGATACAGTCCTTCATGGATTGTTACGCAGGATATCACCAGGTGTTGATGGATAAAGAAGATGCCGAGAAAACAACTTTCACTACACCTTGGGGTACTTACTGTTACCAGGTTATGCTGTTTGGTTTGAAGAACACCGGGGCAAATTATATGAGATCCATGACTGCCATTTTTCATGATATGATGCACCAAGAGATAGAGGTGTATGTAGACGACGTGAATCAGCAAGTCCAGGACTCAGGACGATCATGTTCGAGACTTGAGGAAATTTTTCGAGAGGCTGCGAAAGTATGACTTGAAGATAAATCCGGCTAAATGCGCCTTCGGAGTCCCATCAGGCAAACTTCTGGGTTTCATAGTTAGCAGGAGAGGTATCGAGTTACATCCAACAAAGATAAAGGCTATCCGAGATCTACCTCCCCCAAGAACAAAGAAAGATGTGATGAGTCTATTGGGCAGGTTAAACTATATCAGTCGGTTCATCGCTCAACTGACTGCCACATGTGAACCCATATTCAAGCTATTGAGGAAAGATGCAACAATCAAATGGACAGCTGAGTGTCAGGAGGCCTTCGACAAGATCAAAGAATATCTTTCAAATCCTCCAGTTTTGGTCCCGCCGGAGCCAGAGAGACCTCTGTTCTTGTACCTTACGGTCTTAGAAAATTCTTTTGGATGTGTCCTCGGGCAGCATGATATAACTGGAAAGAAAGAGCAGGCAATCTATTACTTGAGCAAGAAGTTCACCGGTTATGAGGTCAAATATACTTTGTTAGAAAGAACGTGTTGCGCTTTGACATGGGCCGCTCAAAAGTTGAGACATTATCTTCAGGCTCATACTACTCACCTCATAACCCGGCTGGATCCTTTGAAGTACATATTCCATAAACCGATGCCTACTGGGAGATTGGCAAAGTGGCAAATCTTGCTTACTGAATTCGACATAGTCTACGTCACTCGCACGGCAATGAAAGCCCAGGCATTGGCGGATCATTTAGCTGAAAACCCGATTGACGAGGAATACCAACCATTGAGTACTTATTTTCCAGATGAGGAGGTAAACACAATAGAAGTAGTCCCTGAGGACGTTCATGCTTGGAAAATGTTCTTTGATGGGGCCGTAAACGCCAAAGGTGTAGGAGTTGGGGCAATCTTGATCTCACCCACTGGTCAGCACTATCCGGCTACAACTAGGCTTCGTTTCTTTTGCACGAACAATACGGCTGAATATGAAGCCTGCATCATGGGCATGAATATGGCAATCGATCAAGATATTGAAGATTTGTTGATTATGGGGGATTCTGATCTAATTATCCGGCAAGCCCAGGGTGAATGGGAAACCCGAGATGTCAAGCTTATTCCTTACCGACTGCACGTGGAAGATCTCGACAAGCGATTCAAATCAATAGAGTTCAGGTACATCCCGCGGTGTCACAATGAACTAGCTGATGCACTTGCCACTTTAGCTTCGATATTACCTTATCCAGGCAATGCCCACATCGATCCCTTGGAAATCCAAATCAGGGAAAGACACGGTTACTGTAATGCAATCGAGGCAGGACCGAATATCCAGCCATGGTACCATGATATTAAGAGGTTTTTGAAAACACAAGAATACCCCGAGCATGCTACTGGAGATCAAAAGAGAACTATTAGGCAGCATGCGAGTGGTTTCTTTTTGAGCGGTGAGGTCTTGTATAAAAGAACCCCGGATCTTAACTTGTTAAGATGTGTTGACGCCAAGGAAGCGGGAAGGATCATGCATAAAGTGCACGCGGAAGTGTGTGGACCTCATATGAACGGGTATATCCTGGCAAAGAAAATCCTTCGAGCCGGGTATTATTGGAAACTATGGAGAAAGATTGTTTCAGCTTCGTCTGGAAATGTCATCAGTGTCAGGTGCATGGAGATCTGATTCACGCACCTCCAACAGAGCTACATCCTATATCAGCACTTGGCCTTTTGTTGCCTGGGGTATGGACGTCATTGGTCCGATTGAGCCAAAAGATTCAAATGGGCATAGATTCATCTTGGTTGCTATTGATTACTTCACAAAATAGGTCGAAGCTATCACTCTCAAAGCGGTCACTAAGAAAGCTTTAGTGGATTTTGTACATTCGAACCTTATCTGTCATTTCGGTATTCCCGCAACCATCATTATAGATAATGATGCGAATCTGAACAGTCGTTTGATGGAGGAGGTATGCGAACAATTTAAAATAATGCATAGGAACTCTACTCCCTATCGGCCCAAAGCCAACGGCGCTGTTGAAGCAATAAATAAGAACATCAAGAAGATCTTGAGAAAGACAATCCAGAGTTCCAGACAGTGGCATGAATAGTTACCTTTTGCCTTACTGGGATATCGCACTACAGTGCGCACATCGGTAGGAGCAACCCCGTACCTGTTGATTTATGGGACCGAGGCTGTGATACCGACAGAGGTAGAAATCCCTTCGCTCCGAACAATTGTTGAAGCAGAGGTTGAAGATAGTGAATGGGTTAAAACTCGACTGGAACAGTTGACTTTGATTGATGAAAAATGGATGGCCGCAGTTTGTCATGGGCAGTTGTACCAACAAAGAATGGCCCGTGCCTATAACAAGAAGGTACGACCCAGGAAGTTCGAAGTGGGGCAATTGGTGTTGAGGCGTATTCTTCCTCATCATCAGGAAGCAAAAGGAAAGTTTGCTCCTAACTGGAAAGTCCATATATCATTAGAAAAATATTTCCAAGAGGGGCATTATACTTGGGAGATATCGAAGGAAATAATCCCGAAGCAGCGGTGAATGCGGACGCAGTAAAAAGGTACTATGTCTGAGTTTGCTTCAGTGATATCTTTGCGCATTTTGAAATGACGAAGGCTTTTATTCCTGCTACCCAAACACTATCAACCCTTTTGCAAGCCCTTTGAGTCGGTTACATTTCCTTGGCTACCCTCTTTGGAATCCAGAAGCACCGTTGAACAAAAGGGAACAGTTAAAAAAAACAAATGATTGACCTGAACTACGTTTGACTTGATTCTGAAAGGATACGTAGGCAGCCTCTCTCTGGGGTTCATTCACACCAAAACAAAAATCCAAATTTCCCGAAAGTGAAACTGGGGCAGAAGTTATAATGGTTCGACCATGAGCCCACCAAATGGTTCCAAAGTTGTAATCTTGTCCACAATTATTTTTACCCAAAACCAAGTACAAGTCCTTCGGATCAATTGCCAAAGGTATGGGAACTGAGAAATATCATGAATTGAGAGAAATAAAATGAGAGTCTTATCGGTGAAAACCTTCGGGCACCATAAGGCGATAGGAGTAGAGAAAATGAAAATGAGAGAGTCCGCTTAGTGAAAACTCGCAAAGAGCACTATCAGGCGACGGTGAGAAGAGAAATGAGAGATGTCGTTTGGCGAAAATCCGCAAAGGGCACTGCTGGCCGAAAAGAAGACATCTCACCATTAAAAGAGTCCTGGCAAGGTTCCTTGGTTTTAAAGTATAGATCAATGGGTTCACGAGAAGCTGGAAAGTTATGTGGGTCGGGCATCCAGTCCAAGAAGCATGTCATATTCATTTGAAGATAGCATGCACACCCCAGATAAGTCCTTCTTCTTTCTTGAAAGGGACGCTTCTCTTTAAACTCATCTGCTTGCCTTTTGTATATTTCTTATTTGAATCCCTTTTGGTTTAACTCTAATTCCGGAATTACTACAAAGAAAAGGTGGTAGGACTGGTTGTATGGGGCTCCGCTGGCAAAGGCCAAAGGAAATACACAGCCTCAGCGGGTGCGTCCGTCCAATCCCGATTGACCATGGTAATTGATGCTTTCAAAGTAAAGGCATCTGAAAAGAAAGAAGTCAAAGGCAAAGGTCTTAAGTGCAGAATTAAATGAAAGGATCAAAGCCTTACGCGGGCGAATCGTCATGAAATCCTGAAATTCAAGTCTTATCGGTTGGAAAGGGGGGTCGCCCTTAAAGCCAATCAATGGCAAAGTTCTCAATGGAAATGAGGCCGAGATCAAGCGATTGAGATGTTCAAGGCCACCAAACCAACCAACGTATCAAACTAACAATTGTTCTTTGTTTGAGGAATTGAAACAGGTACGATCCAAAGCAACCGTGCAAGAAGCAGGTGCAGCCAAAAGAAAGGAAAACGCGCAAGTGCTGAAACAACTTTGCAGCAAATAATCAATGCAAAAGGGAAGTTTCCTCCAAGTTCTTTCCTGTTTTTTTATCATAAAGAAAAGAGATAACAAAAGAAGAAAATCCCAAAAGAGGATAGTTTAGAATTCCGAAATACCAACCTGGTACTCTTTAGCCAACATTAGGGCTCCAATCCCTGAGTTGAGCATTTTTTCTTTTAGCCAACATTAGGGCTCCAATACCTGAGTTGAGCAGTTTTCCTTAGCCAACATTAGGGCTCCAATCCCTGAGTTGAGCGGTTTCCATAGCCAACATTAGGGCTCCAATCCCTGAGTTGAGCGGTTTCCTTTTAGCCAACATTAGGGCTCCAATCCTTGAGTTGAGCAGTTTTTCCTTAGCCAACATTAGGGCTCCAATCCCTGAGTTGAGCAGTTTTTCCTTAGCCAACATTAGGGCTCCAATCCCTGAGTTTAGCGGTTATCTTTAGCCAACATTAGGGCTCCAATCCCTGAGTTGAGCGGTTATCCTTAGCCAGCATTAGGGCTCAAATCCCTGAGTTGAGCAGTTTCACCTTTAGCCAACATTAGGGCTCCAATCCCTGAGTTGAGCATTTTTCCTTTTAGCCAACATTAGGGCTCCAATCCCTAAGTTGAGCAGTTTTTCCTTAGCCAACATTAGGGCTCCAATCCCTAAGTTGAGCGGTTATCTTTAGCCAACATTAGGGCTCCAATCCCTGAGTTGAGCAGTTTCACTTTTAGCCAACATTAGGGCTCCAATCCCTGAGTTGAGCATTTTTCCTTTTAGCCAACATTAGGGCTCCAATCCCTGAGTTGAGCAGTTTTTCCTTAGCCAACATTAGGGCTCCAATCCCTGAGTTGAGCGGTTATCTTTAGCCAACATTAGGGCTCCAATCCCTGAGTTGAGCGGTTATCCTTAACCAGCATTAGGGCTCCAATCCCTGAGTTGAGCAGTTTCACCTCTAGCCAACATTAGGGCTCCAATCCCTGAGTTGAGCATTTTTCTTTTTAGCCAACATTAAGGCTCCAATCCCCGAGTTGAGCAGTTTTTCCTTAGACAACATTAGGGCTCCAATCCCTGAGTTGAGCGGTTATCCTTAGCCAGCATTAGGGCTCCAATCCCTGAGTTGAGCAGTTTCACCTTTAGCCAACATTAGGGCTCCAATCCCTGAGTTGAGCATTTTAGCCAACATTAGGGCTCTAATCCTTAATTTGAGCAGTTTAGCCAACATTAGGGCTCCAATCCCTGAGTTGAGCAGTTTTTCCTTAGCCAGTATTAGGACTCCAATCCCTGAGTTGAGCAGTTTCACTTTTAGCAAACATTAGGGCTCCAATCCCCGAGTTGAGCGGTTTTTCTTAGCCAATATTAGGGCTCCAATCTCTGAGTTGAGCGTTTTCCTTTTGCCAACATTAGGGCTCCAATCCCTGAGTTGCGTCTTTTAGACATAGGGTTTGCAATCCCCCCATCGATCCTGCAGTTTTTTATTGCAAATAACTCACGAAATTTTCCTAGTAAAATTGGGGCAGAAAAATTTTGTTCGTTTGTTTGTTTTGGTGTCTGAGCAGGTTTGATCTCGAGGCACAGAGTTCGAGATGACCTAGGAGTGAGTCTCAATCCAGAATAAAGAAAAGAAGAAAAGAACAAAAAAGAAACGAGCTCGAAAATTGGAGCAAACAAAGGTGCGGATTGCTCGAAATCCGATTGAAGTCACAAGCTCCGCCAATCCTATTTTACTCAATACTGCAGAAAGAAACAAGCACCTACAAATTGCGAGCATCAAGATTCAGATCAAAGTCTACAGCAAAGTCAGCTAAGACTCAAGATCAAGTTTTAAGAGAATTATAGATAGGAATCTTGCAACTCATAGTTGATAGGCATAACTAGCTTTGATTTTCCTTTTTGATGTAATAAGGAGGTCAGTAAGCAGTAGCAGCAACAACAACAACAGTAAACAGTAAAACCACAGTCTCATGGTAGTCCCAGCTACCAAAAAATTTTCCCGAACTACATTGACCTGATTCCCTTTTAGTCAGGGATATGTAGGAGACCTTCTGAAGCAAAGGTTCGGTCAAATCTTTCAAAAAAGGCTTCACACGGGGTACTCGAACGGGCAAAAATCGCTCGTATCCGCTCACTTTATCTTACGTGTTTCCGGGCAAAGAGGGGCAGCTGTGAGCACGTGATTTTTGCCCTATATGAGAATTACACCCAAAAATGCAAAATAGACTAGTTTTGTGTCGTTTGCAATTTTGTAAATTTTGTGTCATCTTCCTCTTATTGCTTGCGTTTATGTGTGCGTGTTTATTTGTTAAAGTAATAAAAATACAAAAATGTTGCATTTGCATTTAGGATTTACTAGGAGTAATTAAGTTTGTTTTTCAAAGATGAAAAAATCACAAAAAATAATGTACTTTGCATTTAAGGTCTAGTTGTGTGATTTTATTTTAAATTGGTATTTAATTGTGTGTGATAATTGTTATTAGGAATTAATTAGTATTTTTATGTGGTTTATAATTTAATTTAAAATTTTAGCTTTATTAATTAGGAAACAAGGAAAATAAAAATAAAGAGAAAACTGGACCGGGTCGTCCAAAATTTGATCAAATCAAGGCCCAAAACACCCCTATACCCGGTCCAATTTGATCCATCTCAGAGATCAGCCAAACGACGTCGTTTAGGCGTCTTAGATCTCAGCCATCCATCCATTCAATCCAACGGTCCAAATACCTTCCCCTCACCCGACCTGACCCGTTTACCCCGTTACCCGGTTCAAACCGACCCCTTCATTTAACCAAAACGACCCCGTTTGGTTTAAGTGACTTAATCTGGACCGTTGGTTCCCATCATCCAACGACCCAGATTAATTCACTCAATTCCAATATATCAAACACCCCTTCGTCATCTCTAAGGTCTTCAGAGACCTAAAGATCCTCCGCCTCCAACCGCCAAGCTTCGCCCACCGGAAATCGCCTCACGGCGGTTCCGGTGGCCCAAATAACCCCACCTTCACACCATAGGACATCCTCACCTTCCTCTATTTGAATACACCCTTTGTTTTCTTCAAATCATCCCCAATCTCTTCGAATATCAGATTGAAGATCAGTCAGAAACCCTAATCCATCCAATGACCACCAAACTCACACCCCTTAACCTCTGGACCTCCCTCACCACTAGAACACCATTGGTTTTCGTCGAATCGCTCCAGAACTCCTCGAACATCAATTTGACCACATGAACCCTAGCGCCGCCACAAAATTCCTTGGTGGAGGTACCAACCCTAAACTGCCCCAAACTAACACCCCTTGACCCCCATGACTCCCTCAACCTTAATCCCTAGCCAACTTCCCTCGAATGCTGCTGGAGAATCTCAAATCAAAGGTTCCGAGTAATGGTCTGAAGCCAACCCAGAGACTGAGGTCAAATTAGACCTTAGTTGAGTGCCCTCGTTCGAGAACACTCGACTAGGTCCATATTAGCCCCAAGTCCAAAAAGATTTGAAGGCTTCGAATCTAGTACTCGTTTAAATTGATAGGCTTCCGTTTCATTTCTCTTTTCTATTAGTTTTCATTCAGTAAATTCACCTTCTACTCATTCTTTTGTTGAGACTTGAATCCTTTTATTTTTGACTTTAGTTGTTTGATCTGCTTGTTTTGAATTATTCAGTATCAATAGTGCCTTGTATAAAATTGGAATTACTCCTGTAATTATTTGGTGTTATTATGTGATTCATATTGGTTCAGTTTGCTCATATTGTTTGGTTCCCGGCTCGTCCATTTTTGTCTAAGTTAATTGTAATTTGTTTCAAATGTGGTTAGCCTATCCCCATGTATCTGTATCAGAAATTTGACCTTGTTAGTTCAAAGGTGATTTTGTTCTGACTCATTGGTCTTCATTTTGATGCCATTTTTTATTTGATCTAAGTTTCTAGCCTGAATTGCTGACTGAGTTGATAAGTTGGATTGATTATAGGTGCTGTAGTTTAGTTAATTAATTATATGAATTTGGTTATAGTTGATGGGTAGTGAGTGCAGTAGTTTCAGGGGTAATTTGGGAATAAAACTTGAAGAATTATTTAATTGTTCTGTCCACTAAGTACCAGTTGAATTAAACTAATACATTAGTGGGGAACACAGCATGGTGATATGGGAAGGGGTTAAACAAATGGCTGCCCATTACCTTGAATTAAACAAATCGACAAAACATTCAATAGTGGGCTGTAAGGGAATATCATGGGTAGAAAATGGTTTGAATAATGATTTTTAAGAGCTGGCAGGTCTATTTTTTAGCAGATAAATAAGAACACTTTGGGTAGAAAAAAAGGGGAAGGTTTTTCTGTCCTAAGAGATAAATTTTGAGAGCTTTGATTCAGTTCTTTTGAGAGTCGGAGAACACATAGAGATACAAACATCCTTTTGGAACCAATTTGAGTGGAAAAATCAGTCTCAAGTGCTTTAAGTTATTCTTAGTTGTGAGGGAGATACTATTTGGTGGAGAAACACTGTTCCATTGATCTCCGGATAAAGATTTGAGTTCTTGACACTGGTTCCTACCCCTCTTTGATTGTTGAACCTGTCCTGAAGTCCATTCACTCTTTTTTTGGGTGTATTCGAGTCCAATCAAACTTGCTTGGGGTATTTGCTATTGTTACTGGTTTTGCGATTCATTCTGTGTTGCTAAAGTGTGTTCCTGGGTTAAAAGTTGGTTGTGATACTGATTTGAGTTTGATTTGTTGCTGCTATTACACTGTTGTTGTTGACTTCTTCTTCTCTTCCTCTATTTCCATTATCCAGGTACACATTTGAACCTGACTCAATGTAGCATCATCAGTTGATAATGGAATACGATGGGAGCATGAGTTCGATATAATTCTTTTTTTAAATCCTCGTATAGTTTTGTATTGATGTAGTTTTGTACTGATTGGAATATGAAATGCTAATGCAGATTAGGACTTTAATTATGAATAATAAACATGAGGCTTGTATAATTAGGTTTGTTTTCGAATAGACTTGGATTGTAGATGGACTGTTTGGATTAATGCAGTTAATGGCCATCCAGCTATAGCTTTAATAATTGATACTTACTTAGTTTAGCAATTGTTTAAAGTAAGATCCCAAGTAGTGTAGATTCCCTATTAATTTTGATTTCAAGTTAAAAGTACCTCTCGAGTAGCTTTGAGCCGCCATAGTTAGCTAATAGATATATTGTTAGTGGTTCACTTCAGTTGTTACCCGACCAGATATGAGTAGAGTGTGAATTCAGGCTTTTTCACTTATTCCTATCAATATTAGTAAGAAGAATCAAGCTATTGGTCCATTCACTTGAGAATTACGTTCAAAGGATAATGATAATTAACTCAATTCGCATGTCTATTTTTCCAGCAGTATTTAACCAGTAACCAAATAAAATAACGAGACTGAAGTCCTAAACTGGCGTAAAAACAATCGGCTTAAGGCAAGTTCAATATGTGCTTGGTTGGATTCAATTGAGGTTACCTTTAACCACTAGCCTTTTTGCCGGCCGTTGGGCCTGAATATATTAAAATGGGCAGCCCAGGTCTTGTTTCGGTCCAGTATTCATTAAGATCTGGGCCACGGCCTATGATGAACAATTCTTTTAATACAGGCTCGAGTGCAGTTTCCTTTTTGTGTTCGTCCTAATCCAATAATCAACAAGTTAGGATTTCTGCCTTCTTTCTTTTAGAGACAAAGATAGATAGAAAAATCACAGTCACTTTAGGATATCCTTAAATAAAGAATGAGACAAGCCTTGCCAAATAAAACACACAAACTGCGGGGCCCTCATTAAATGTACATATAAAAATAACTAGAGTTCGGGATGTGTCGTTTAGCAAATTTTACGGCCTTCCCCAAAATAATAACGCGTTAGATTCTTTAGGCGCGATTTTAATAATTTACTTTCTTAAACTCGGGTGCGCATTTATGTGACCCAAATCCAATTCTAGACGGAGTCAAAATATATCAATAATCACGGGTACATTGATGTGACGTGGTTCGAGATGTGTTTTCACGACGTTGCAATTCTCATAAAAAATAATAATAAAGCGGTAAATAATCTTTAAAATTGCACTATAGGATAACATGTATTAAAATCAGATATTAAGCCATTTATAACAGTTTAAGCGACCGTGCTAGAACCACGGGATCCGGGGATGCCTAATACCTTCCCTCGGGTCAACAGAATTTCTTACTTAGAATTTCTGATTCGCAGACTTCATTTGGAAAGTTAAAAATTTCCTCGATTTGGGATTCAAGATAAACCGGTGACTTGGGACACCAAAAGCCAAATATTTCCCAAGTGGCGACTCTGAAAAGAATAAATAATCTCATTTCGAATAATGTCACTTAAAAATGGAACAACTCCCTTATACACTACCCTCCAGGGTAGGTGCGTAAAAAGGAGGTGTGACACCCACAGGAACCCCTCCCCCTCCCTCTGGTCTTCTTTCTCATCACCCTCCCCCTCATTTTCTTCCCCAAATAGAATTTTTGAAAGAACATATCAATTTTAGATCTAAAATTGAGCGAATTTTGTTGGTTCATTGTTCAAATATTGTGAAAACTACTTATTTGTGATAGATTTAAAAGCTTTAACAATAATATTGAAGTTTTGGTAAAAAAAATCTAGAATTCATCATTGTTGGGGTATCGAAAAAAACGGGAAAATTTAATTGGGTCTTGTTGATTATTGGGTTATTGAACTCAATTTGTTGCTCGATTATTTTCGACTAGCTGTTTAGATAGTACGCTTGAATTTTGGTGTTGTTCGAAACTTTCTCACAAACAACCATGGTGGTAGCAACAATGGTGCTTAAGATAGAAAATGGAAAGATGAAGAAGATGAGTTTTAATTTTAATTTCTAATATTTTTTTCTTTTTAAAAGTCAATGACACATGTCACGACCCTATTAGGGCGTGACTTTTATGTTATCTGAAAAATTGGCAAGCACAAAAGTGATGTGTCTGAGATACACTTTTAAAAAAATGGGAAAATCTCACTTGATACCCACTAAATTCAAACTATTTATCCTTAAATACTCATACATAAACTATTTACTTTTCCTACATATGCAATCAATACTATTTACCTGCCCACATTAGATTCTTTGGAGTGGTTAACTATTCGCTTTTATTTTTTTTTTCCTTTTAATGCAGATTTTTAGTGTCATCTTTACCTTTTAATATAGAGTGGTGGACAAGGGATATTCTTTTGTAATAAGTGCAGTTTTTTTATACTTGCCTGGTGCTTATATTTTGTACTCGTTGAAGGACAAATTAGTAAAATTGCAGTTTTATTAGGAGATAATTCCATCTTGTATTACTTTTGCGTGTTAGCATACAAGGAAAAAAATAGTAAGCAGGTGTATTATTATAAGCAGGTGTGCTGAATCAAATCGATCCAACACTGCAAGAATCAATTGGGGGTTTGAACACGCAAAGAGCACTACTACTCCATTGGTCTCCATTGGTAAGTGGTAACTTTTCAGTAACTTTTGTAGCATTAACATGCCAAGGGCATTACTACTCCATTGGTCTCCAATTAAATGTAGATTATATTGTTATTTGATCTGTAGATTGTACATTTGATGCTGGTTTTTGGAGATTTATTGTACAAAATTTAAATCCACCATTGATGAACCTTGAAGCTTGAAACTAATTTGATTTGTTTGAGTTTTTAATTATTTTGATTCGATCCTGTATGGGTTAGTTTGGAAAGTTGATTGGAGGTTGTAGCTAAAGTTTTAGTCAATTTGGTGGAGATTTTGTAGTAAATTTTAGAAATTTGAGTTGAAATATAGTTGAACCAAAGAAGAAGACGAATTTGTATTGTATACCCAAATAGTATACAAATATACCATTTTAGTGTATAATTCATTCCAACTATATATCCTATTAGTATAGCTATATACTATATTGGTATCATATGCTAGTTGAATTATTTTTTGGTTGTATTAGCTGTATTTAATTGGTACAATATTTAATTTTTTTTAATAATAGTAATATAGTACAATATCTTGAAATACCTTATTATATTAATATATGGTACACTATTTTGTTTATTTTTCTCTTTATGCATGTGTGTTATGTAATAGTAGTATAGTCATATAGTTGCCCGGAATTAACTAGTAAAATTGTATACCATGTTGGTATAGTTATATGCCATATTGGTAAAGCTGCTCATGGGCTCTATTTTCTGCTACCTGACATGGTTACCCCTTCCCTTACTTCTAATGTTTCTTGTTCTAAATTTTGTAATTCTTCTACAACAAATGTTATTCCTAGTTTTCCCAGTTCTACTTGTAACTCATCTAGTACTATCAATAAAATGGATCTATTTTGGCATCAAAGATTAGGCCATATGCCATTTCATAAGCTGAAATCCATTCCATGTTTGTCTACTCACGTATCTTCTAAACAATCATTTATATGTTCTATTTGTCCTATGGCTAGGCAACAAAGACTATCTTTCCATAATAGTCACATTCATTCAACTGTACCTTTCCAGTTAGTCCATATAGACATATGGAGACCCTACCACACTAACACATACAATGGTTTTAGATATTTTATTACTTTGGTAGATGATTTTACTAGAGTCACCTGGACACATTTATTATCCTCCAAAGGCAATGCCCTGTCTGTAATTAAAGCCTTTACTATGATGGTCAAAGTTCATTTCCAGTCTTCTATTCAATCTTTTAGATCAGACAATGCTTTTGAATTAGGTAGTAGTTCAGAGGCTATATCCTTCTTTGCTGATAATGGTATCTTACACCAAACCACTATACCTCATACCCCACAACAAAATGGAGTGGTCGAAAGAAAACACAAACATCTTTTGGAAACTTCCAGAGCCCTTTTGTTTCAATCTAAACTTCCTACCAAGTATTGGGGTGAATGTGTATTAACTGCAACTTACATTGTCAATAGACTACCTTCATCAGTCTTGGATAATACTACTCCTTTTGAAAAACTGCATGGAACTCCTCCTGCATATGACCACCCGAAATCATTTGGTTGTCTATGTTTTGCAACTACATTCCAGTCAAGGGCTGTTACTTGTTTTTCTAGGTTACCCTATTGGGAAAAAGGGATATAAGTTGCTTGATCTATCTACTCATTCTGTGTTTTTTTCTAGAGATGTAGTTTTCCATGAGCACATATTTCCCTATTCCTCTACCCCATCTTCTTCTATTTTTCCTTCTTCTTCCGATTCTTTTGAATATCCTCCTTCCTTTATCTCTTCCACTACTCCCTTATCACCTCCTCCTGCTTCTCATTCTGTAATACCTACTGTACCTCCTTTTGATCCTTCTTCTTCCAAGTATCAGGAACCACCTGTTATGCATGTTTCTTCCTTTACCTCTCCTCCTCTCACTACTCATGTTCCTCCTTCTCACACCTTACCTGTTAGGCATTCTACTAGGGTTTCCAATCCTCCCTCCTACTTATCAGATTATATTTGTTCTTTTGTTCTTCCTGCCTGCCCTGTTTCTATAAATTCCAAGGTTCCTACTACTGAGCTGCAACTGCAGAAACCTTAATATTATCAACAGGCTGCCTCATATCCTGCTTGGAAAGAAGCCATGCTAAAAGAGTTCCAAGCTCTTGAATCTAACCATACTTGGGATATTGTTCCTCTCCCTTCTCACAAGAAACCCATTCCTTATAAGTGGGTGTACAAGATTAAACAGAAATCTGATGGCATTATTGAAAGATACAAAGCCAGATTAGTCATAAGAGGTGACACACAAAAGGAAGGGATAGACTACAATGAGACTTTTTCCCCACTTGTTAAATTCACCACTATTAAGTGCCTACTCTCTCTTGCTGTTAAAAAGGGATGGACTATTCATCAACTAGATGTCAACAATATTTTTCTTCATGGTGATCTCCATGAAGAGGTTTATATGAGGCTGCCTCCTGGTCTAGTGATTTCTGGTCATTCTTCCTCCTCTTCTCCACTAGTTTGCAAGCTCAAGAAGTCTCTCTATGGCCTCAAACAAGCCTCAAGGCAGTGGTTCTCTAAATTGTCTGAAGCTTTGGTTTTCAGAGGTTATATATCTAGCAAAAATGATTATTCTTTGTTCACTAAGACTTCTGGAGGATCCCTGACTGTCTTGGCTGTATATGTAGATGACATTCTATTGGCAGGAGATGATATTTCTGAATTAGATTCTCTTAAGGCCTTTCTAGATGCTACTTTCAAAATTAAAGACTTAGGTTGTGTTCACTACTTCTTGGGTTTGGAAATTATATAGCAGCCCTAAGGTTTCTTGATGTGTCAGCATAAATTTACATCTGATCTATTAGAAGAGTTTCATTGTGATCATTTCACCCCTGTCAATACTCCTCTTGATCATTCCATCAAACTTTTTTCTAATATGGGGAAGCCCCTTTCTGATCCTAGCATTTATAGAAGGATTGTGGGCAAGCTTAATTTCTTGTGCCATACAAGGCCTGATATTGCATATTCAGTCCAACATCTTAGTCAGTTTCTTCAAGCTCCTCAAGTTCCTCACATGCTGATTGCCATACATGTTTTGAGGTATCTGATGAATGCTCCTGATTTGGGTATTTTCCTTCCTAAGTCTACTGATTTTTCTCTCTTGGCTTACTCTGATTCTGATTGGGCCACTTGTGCCCGGACTCTAAGGTCTGTTAATGGGTATTATATTACTTTAGGGGGCTGCCCTATCTCTTGAAAAAGCAAGAAACAACCTACTATATCTCTCTCCTCTGCTGAGGCAGAGTATAGAGCTCTACGCAAAGTGGTTGCTGAAATTTCCTGGCTTGTTCGAATACTGGCTGATCTTGGGTTGGTTATTTCTAGTCATGTTCCTGTGTTTTGTGATAGGAACTTTTGATGCCAAACACATTCCAAGAAATGCAGAGTACAAAGCTGCAACATGAGCAGTTTGACTAGCAAATAAGTAGTGAATAAAGAAATATGCAGCTTGAAGGACACAAAATGCCCCAAACCAATGTAGTGAAAGAGATTTAAGGAAGTTAGCACAACATTTGACATCCAGGCAACAACTCCCAGACTAGTTCATTGTGTTGCCATCCCTATTAATACACCAAACCAAGCTGCTTTGCATATCGCCAGGAATCCGGTCTTCCATGAACGCACTAAACACATTGAGGTTGATTGCCACTATGTTCGGGATAACATACAATCTGGTCTCATCACTTTACATCATGTTTCTTCTTCTGCTCAACTTGCTGACATTCTCACCAAGTCCCTTCCGGGCACCACTCATCATCATCTCCTTGGCAAGCTTGGGGTGTCAACACCCTCAAGCTTGAGTTGGGGTGTTGAGATAAATGGAGCACATGTGAAGAGGCCCAATAGTTGATAAGTTATGGGCCCAATATGTATAGCTGGCCCATTTCACTTGTACTGCTTTTTGGTATTAGTATATTAGGCCCACTTTATATTAGTATTGAATTTTAATTCAATTGTATAGAACATTCTAGACATTAACGAAATAAGAACACTTTTCTTCTTCTCTCGCCTCACCCGATTCAGGGTTTTCTTTCATTTCATTTCTTTCTCAATTTCTGCAAACAGTCAGCTTAACAATAACACATTTGGATACGACCTTTCTTCTAACCCTCTATAAATATAGGATGTTTTGTGTATCCGATTGTATTTTTATATATTATATATAATTTAAATATGTCTAATCACTATACAAAAAATAATATTTGTATTATTAATTCATAGGTAACTAATTTTTATATTATTAAACTATAACTAATTCTCATCTATCTATATACTTAGCGAAATGTCGTTCGCCTTTTTTACCCTTTAAAAATAGGTTTCACATTGGACAAAATTATAATTAAATAATTTCTCTAATTTTTAGGACTTTCAAATCATCTAAAATTTTCTTTCCTTATTTGAATTATGTAGTAACTCCTAATATTTCTAATATTTAAGAACTTGAAATCAACTAAATTGTTTTACTTAATAATTGCTTCCTTATTTGAAATCACAACGTCCAACAAAATACTTGTTGATTCGTTTGTATGCTAAGGTATTAAAAGTGATTTGA
>MU675122.1:24046-38007 GCA_026770625.1 Nicotiana glauca
TATAAGTAATATTTTTTTCAAGTTGATAAAACTCTTAAGGTACATAAATAAATTTTGGTAAGAAGAGAATTAACGGTGAAAATAATTAAAAAATTAATTATAATATAAAATTAAGAGTCTAATTGATAATAATGTCAATTTGAACCAATAAAAACGAAATAGTAGAAGACAAAATGTATTATAAATGAGTTAATTACTATTTGATTTTTTTCCTTTCTTGCATTCGGTCCAACATGTGACAATGTTTAGCTATATTGTTTAATATATTAAGTTATGGTTGTAAAATACTAATCAATCTATTATTCTTTAAATTTTACACTGTCACTATCAATTTTTAGGAGGTATGGTGCCAATTTTTTCATCCTAAATTTTTAGAAGACCAAAATATTTAATTTTTAATTTTGAAAATCTAATGTAAGTCCTCTTTAAAAAAGAAATAAGGAATTTGATAACTTTTGTAGTATATCGATATCTTTATTTAGTGAGCTAGCTAAACAAGAATAATATTTATTATTTTAACTTTTATTTTATAATTTTCTATAACTCAAATAAATTATCTAATAATATTTATGTAATTTTTAAAAAAATATGTATTTATTGCTACGGGTATACGCGCAAAGCGCGTACCTTAAAACTAGTACTATATTAAAAGCACGAAGGCCCTTAGCGAAATGTCGTTTGTCTTTTTTACCCTTTAAAAATAGAATTCACACTAGACAAAATAGTCATTTGATTATTTTTTCTAAAATTTAACATTTTAAAATCAACTAAAATTATTGCTATTAAATATTTCCTTATATAAACAATGTAAAAGATCCTAATATTTAGGACTTTAAAAAACTAAAATTAGCACTTATGCAGGCGTGCAAGCGTACACATATTTAAGGAAGACACCCAACGAAGCATTAAAATATTAAAACTTTCCTTTTGGGAATTAAAAGTGTCACATGCAGAACATTTTATAAATTTAGTGTATGTAATCAAAAAAAAAAAAGTGTACACGCATATGTTATTTAAATTCTCCGATTATAATTTTCTATTTAATAGTTGTCTACTGGTGTCTCACTATGAATTTCCTATCCAACACTAGATCCTACATTATGATTTAGTAGCTAAATAATACCCTAACAATATAAATAATTAAACTTATTTTGAGTACATTAACAACATAAACAATGTTTAAACAAATTTTAAAATATATCATAATGGTATAATGATTAATTTATAAAGAAATAAACTTTTTTGGATTTAAATATTACTAATCTAATTAAATTCTTAGTATGATACTTATATCTAATAACATATGAAGTATCTTATTGTTTTTCATATTTTTTAATGAGTTCAATAGGAATAAGTTATGTAAAGGCATTAGAATACCTTTGCGTGATATAAGTTTTATTTTTATTAAGTTGGTTATATATATACGAAGACCTTTAACGAAATGTTATTCGCCTTTTTACCCTTAAACTGTTATTTTCGCACTAAACAAAATAGTCATTCGAATTATTTAGGAATATGCATTTAATTATTTTTCAAATATGTATGATTTTGAAATCAATTAGGTTTTGTGTATTATATCCTTCCTTATTTGAACTACTAATATAACTTATTTAATTTATACTATTTTTTGTAGCAGACTTTAATGAACACAGAATGTAGGGAGAATTTCTTCTTCCCAAGTTTTTATTTATTTCCTCTATTTATTTTATTACCAATTTAATCATTTTAGACTAAATTATATTAGGAATAAATTTATTAGTTAAAAAGTAACATAACAGTGAACAATAAATATATGAATTTTACATACCAAATATCAATTGTTCTTAATTTCTTCTGTCGTCCTACGCATTTGAATTTGAGTCTCCTTTTTCTAATATAAACATCCAAAAACAATGATAATTTAACTTGAGTCACAAAAGCACATCTATTGTATTGGGAAAAATTAAATATATGAATGAATAATAACGTGGCATGACACGTGGGGTTACTTAGCTATGACTGGGTCAAAAAGTCTAAGCTGATGTGGATAAAAAGAAGCACGAGACAATAGGGTGAAAAAAGAGATAGGGGAGCAAAAGGGAAGGTACGGAAAAAAGAGATATGGGAGCAAAGGGAAGGTACGAGTTAAAAGGCTCGGAAGACCCGTACCTATTTAAAGCGTAATTATGAAGAAGATACGAAAAGACAATGAACCAGGACACATAAGAGAATGAAGATACACGTCATTACAGAAGAAACAAGTACTGGAGCCGTTAAGGAATATTTGCATTTAATATAATGATTGTATAACGTAGCATTTAATATCAGTAAATATTCATAATGACCTCATTATAGCTTGGATGTAACGTACATTTTCAAAAATTCTCTAAGAGACCTATAAAAGGAGAAACATGTAATCAAGGAAAACACAAGATACTACGGGAATATATCTCTGATTTACAAGCTTCCACATTTGAGCATTTGAAAATTCTTTTCTTTATCTATTTTTCGATTATCAGTAACCTAATTCTTCTATACTTTAGATTTGACTAAAAATTTTTTTTTTTTTTTGTTAAACAAATTGGTTCCGTTACCGGGAATCTGATAATCAACGTTACTTCTATTTGATTTTTTTGTTCAAATCAATCATGTCAAACAACAAAGACAACACCACAGGACTTCCAGAAATTCAGACAAACTAACAAATTCAAGGAGATTCTCCTCGAGATTCACCACAAGGCTCTCCACGAAATTCTCCACGGTGATCTCGTGAAGGTACTCCCGATGGATCTCAGGCAAATGAACAAGATCAATTCAACCCTCGTTCTGGAATGGTTAATTCAGGCAGCGGTGGAACTCCTAGTGAAACACAAGAAGGAGGCCCAAGTAACCAAGCTAATTCTGATTTACAAAATCTTGTACTAACCTTGCAGAGACAGCTCAAGGAACAAAATGAACTCATAGAACAAATACCTGGGGTACCGCCCGTGACTAAAGGAGTGGACACAGACAAATACTCACAACAGCCATGGAAGCCAAGTGCAGCTCCCCTCCCAATTCCGAAGAAATTCAAAATGCCTGATGATCACGCCTAACTATGCCTTATAAAAAGGACAATGCGGACGTTGCAAATATAACCCGAGTATTACGCCCAGGGTAGAATCCACAGAGAGTTAACCTATCAATTACTATCTTCAGACCAACTAACTCTTCAGAACCAGCTTCCCATATATTTGAATCACAGTTGATGGTTCTTTTAGTAACTAAGATTGCAGGTAAATTAAACAGCTGTAAATTAAAACGCTAAGGTTGTAAACAATGATGAGAAAAAGCTAAGGTAAAGATTTCCCCTGTTGATGGAATCCCTTCTATTTATGCTTCATACAAATTTACCAACACATCTCTATCAATCATGAACACTCTTATTACCGTAAATCTCTCCCGAGTAATCACAGTAATATACTATTGCACTCTTCCGAGATACACTAGCTAGCTTTAATTAACACAATTCACTTTAGATTACACCCAAGGCTTCGTTATCCCTAATTCCGCCTTTAAACCCGCAATTATAGATTCCTCTTATAATTTAGGAGTGGTGTTGTTCAACAATAACCTAAATATGCACTCTTTTCCAAGTTATGCACACTAAATAGGCACAGCTAATTGAGGATCCTGTCAATTAACTACAACAAACACGAAGTTGAACAAATAGAGATTAAACTAGCAATTTGTATTCACATAAACAAGAAGTTCATCCCCCAATAGGTTCCATCAAAACCTTAGACAAAGGATTTAGCTACTCATGACTATGGGAAAACAAACTAAGATAAGATTCATCATAAACTAGCAATAAAAATCAAAGAAAAGAAGAAATATGTTTTGGGTATTCCCTCACAATAGTTTTCCTTGCCAAGATACTCTAAAAATCAATACATGCCTCCTTTGGGCGAAGTCTAATGTTTAATATAGGGTTTAGGTCTAAAAATCCCGTTTTTACACTTTGGTCCTCGAAGTTTACAGTGCCTGCCGCGGTTCTGCCGCGGTTGCGGTGGAACCACGGCCAATGACCCTTTCTGAATCTCAAAACTTCTGCAGCTATCTTCCACCGCAGTTCTGCCGCAGTCGCGGTGGAACCGCGGTGGAACACATTCTCTGAATTTCAGGGCTGGCATACAAGGTTCTATTGGAAATTTACATAGTTGGCCTCTTTTTCTCCATTTTTGACTCCAAAACTGCTCCCTAGCCATCCTTGGACATATATCACCTGCAAATCATGAAAAACACTAATAAGAGCATTTTGTTATCACTTTTATCATCAAACCTATACAATAAGGTGATTATTTAAGGCGTGATTATAGTCAAATTCACCTATTATCACCTGATATGCCTAAGTACGATGGAACATCAGACCCACGAGATCATGTTACAGCCTTCACCACTGGAGTTAAAGGGAATGATTTGACCAAGCAAGAAATTGAATCGGTTCTGGTAAAAAAATTTGGCGAAATACTCACCAAAGGAGCTTTAACCTGGTATTCTCTTTTACCTGAAAATTCAATAAATTCTTTTGCTGAGCTTGCAGATTTGTTTATTAAAGCACACTCGGGAGCTCAAAAAGTTGAGAAAAGGATGGAGGACATCTTCAAAATTAAGCAAGGGAATTCCGAGTTATTAAGAGAATTTGTAGACAGATTTCAACGAGAAAGAATGTTGCTGCCACGAGTACCTGACAACTGGGCAGCCATAGCTTTTGCTAGTAATTTGAATGAGAAAAGTTCAGAAGCCACGAGGAAACTCAAAGAAAGTCTTCGGGAATTCCCAGCAACAACGTGGAACGATGTCTACAACAGGTATAGCACAAAGATGAGGATCGAGGAAGATATTATCACACGGCCAAAAACAGATGAGAAAACAAGTTCAAGGCGCGTAGATAATGAAAGGAGGTCCGGTAAAAATAGGTACGATCCTTATATGGGACCAGCGGGAAAAGACTCGAGGTCAAAACAGGAGAGGTACGATCATAAACCCAGACATAGGGAATCAGGGTCTTCATCAAGATTTAACAGTGAACGAGGAACACGCGGACAACGAGATGATGATGGGGGATTGAAGGCAAGGATTGGTGGTTACCATATTAACGTAACTACTTTCGAGCTCGTAGCTGTTTTAAGAGGCATGGGAGATAAGGTACGGTGACCGAAGGAGATGAGATCGAACCCGAGTAGAAGAAACCCTGATCACTGGTGTGAATTCCATAATGATAACGGACATAGAACCGCAGATTGCAGATTTTTACAAAGTGAGGTGGACCATTTGTTAAAGCAAGGATACCTCACTGAGAAAGGCAAACAAGCGTATATGAAAAATAGATAGGAGCCCCCGAAGCCACCCTCTCCTAAACGTACAGTCAATGTTGTAAGTGGAGGAGAAGATATCAATGGTGTCTCGTATACTGCAGCCAATAAAATATCCAAAATGACGATCACGCGTGGAAAGCGGCTGCGACACGTACTGGAGGAGGAAAATATCACATTCAACGACACAGATGCGGAAGGCCTCATGACCCCACATAATGACGCACTGGTAATATCATTACTCGTACATGATACTAATGTTAAACGTGTTCTGATCGATCCAGGAAGTTCAGTAAATATTATTTTGGAACGAGTGTTACGTGAAATGCAAGCTGAGGATAAGTTGGTCCCAAAGGCACATACTTTATCAAGTTTCGATAACTCTAACGTTATAACTAAGGGTGAAGCAATTCTCACCACCTTTGCAGAAGGTTTTGTCAAAGATACTAAGTTTCAGGTGGTAGATATGGAGATGGCTTACAACATAATCCTAGGTAGGCCATGGATCCATGATATGGATGTTGTTCCGTCTACATTGCATCAAGTTATCAAATTTCCCTCACCATGGGGAATTTGCCAAATTAGGGGTGATCAGCAAACTTCTAGAAGCATAAACTCCGTTGCAGATTCAACTGTTCAAGATGAAGCCAAATAGCAATTACAACATTCAGTCAAGGTGGGTGCTTCATCCTTAACTGAGGAAGGGAGGACAGATGTGGATTCAAGACCTGATACCATTCAAGAACCAGAGAAAAATGAGAACATCAAAATAACCATTGAGGAATTAGAAGAAGTGATTTTATTCATACACCGGCCTGAGAGGAAAGTGTATATCGGTGCCAACCTTAGCCCTGAGGTAAAGCGTAAATTAATTGAATTTTTAAAAGCTAACGCAGATTGTTTTGCTTGGTCCCACTGCGATATGATAGGGATACCACCGGAGGTTGTGACTCATAAGTTAAACGTAGATCCATCATATCCTCCAGTGAAGCAAAAGAAAAGAAAGGAAGGAACATTCAAGAATAAGGTGATTCATGAAGAAGTTTAAAAATTGCTCAAAATTGGTTCAATTCGTGAGGTAAAATACCCTAATTGGTTAGCTAACACTGTTTTGGTACCTAAGAAGAACGGTAAGTGGCGAGTCTGTGTAGATTACACAGACCTTAATAAAATATGTCCAAAAGATTCTTTTCCTTTACCACATATATATCAATTAATTGATGCTACTGCGGGGCATGAGCTATTAAGTTTTTTAGATGCGTACTCAGGTTATAACCAGATCAAAATGGACCTAGAAGATGAGGAAAAAACTTATTTCATAACAGATAGGGGGACTTTTGTTATAATGTAATGCCATTTGATCTTAAGAATGCAGGTGCAACTTATCAAAGGTTAGTTACTCAAATGTTCCAAGAACATCTAAGTAAGACCATGTTTATATAGATGACACGTCAGTTAAAACACAGCATTCAGAGGATCATATATCGCACTTATCTGAAACATTTAAAATTTTGCGAAAATACAATATGAAGTTAAATCCAGAAAAATGTGCATGTGGAGTGGCATCAGGAAAGTTTTTGGGTTTTCTTGTTTCTAACCGGGGTATCGAGGTAAATCCCGCACAGATTAAAGCTATCGAGGAAATTTCTGATATACTTTCAAGCAAAAAAGAAGTACAGAGATTGACGGGAAGAATTGCAGCTATGGGAAGGTTCATTTCTAAATCTTTAGAAAAATGTTTTAAATTTTTCTCAGCTCTTAAAAAGCAGGAACATTTTGAGTGGGATGAGGAGTGTCAACAGGCACTTAGAAATTTGAAGACTTACCTATCAAATCCACCCTTGCTAGCAAAACCAAAGGCAAGGGAGAAACTTTTTATTTATCTTGTTGTTTCAGAAGTGGCGGTAAGCGCAGTTTTGGTTCGTGAAGAATAAGGTAAGCAATATCCTATCTATTATGTTAGTAAATCCTTACTAGATGTAGAAACACGGTATCCACAGCTGGAAAAATTAACACTTGCTTTAATTATAGCATCTAGAAAATTAAGACCCTATTTTCAATGTCATCCCATTGTTGTGGTAACTGCATACCCATTACGAAGTGTATTACATAAATACGAACTGTCAGGTAGGTTAGCCAAATGGGCTATAGAATTAAGTGTGTATGAAATCACATACCTGCCTAGAACTACAATAAAGTCTCAAGTATTAGCTGATTTCGTGGCTGATTTCAGTCAAGGGATACAGTTCGAAGCTGATAAAGAAGTACAAGTACTTAATGGAGCTAATCCAGGTACGTGGACATTATTTACTGATGGATCGTCTAATGTAAAAGGAGCAGGATTAGGAATTGTTTTGGTACCACCTACGGGAGAAACCATTAGACAAGCCATTAAATGTCATTCTATAACTAATAATGAAGCAGAGTATGAAGCTGTGATTGCAGGTCTGGAATTGTCACGGGAACTTGGAATAAGTCAGGTAGTGATCAAAAGCGATTCTCAACTCGTGGTTAATCAAATTCTGGGGACTTACACAGCCGAGAGGCAAGAATGCAACAATATTTGGAAAAGGTAAGGGAACTGATAAAACAGTTCTAATCATGGAAGGTTATCCAAATCCCAAGGGATGATAATGTCTAAGCAGACGCCCTAGCAAACCTTGCATCCGCAGCTGATATAACAGAAGATGCCAATGCCTCAGCTATTCACTTATTTCATTCGGTTCTCGAACCTGACAAGAATGAGGTAAATTTTAATGATCTAACTTGGGACTGGGAGAAATGAAATCGTAGCTTTTTTGCAGTATGGAACCGTACCAGATGACAAGGCAAAAGCACAAGCACTTCGTAAGAAGGCAGCTCGATATTGTTTAATACAAGGAAACCTTTATCGAAAGTTGTTCGGTGGACCTTTAGCAAGATGTCTTGGACCTTCTCAAACAGAATATGTAATGAGGGAAATACATGAAGGACATTGTGGAAATCACACAGGAGGAAGGTCATTGGTAAGAACTTTGATTAGGGCAGGGTATTATTGGCCCAAAATGGAAGAAGAAGCCACGAATTTCGTAGCTAAATGCGACAAATGTCAAAGGTACGGTAACAACATGCACCGACCTGCTGAATTGTTACATCCGGTTATTGCGCCATGGCCGTTTATGAAATGGGGAATGGATATTGTTGGACCCATGCCTCAAGCTAAAGGATAGGTAAAATTTTTACTCGTACTTACTGATTACTTTACTAAATGGGTAGAGGCAGGAGCATTCAAACAGGTATGGGAAAAAGAAGTCAAGGATTTCATTTGGCGAAATATCATTTGCCGGTTTGGTGTGCCAAAAGAAATCGTATGCGATAATGGACCACAATTTATCGGAGCTCAAGTCACGGAATTCTTTCAAAGTTGGCAAATAAAAATGATAACATCAACACCTTATCACCCAGTAGGGAATGGGCAGGCGGAGTCTACAGATAAGATCATCATTAATAATTTGAAGAAACGATTGGAAGAATCAAAGGGTAACTGGCCTGAAGTATTGCCTGGAGTCTTATGGGCATACCGTACAACCACGAAAACAAGCACAGGTGAGATCCCCTTTTCTTTAGTATATGGGGCTGAGGCACTTATCCCAGTTGAGATAGGTGAGCCAAGTACGAGAGTGGCACAAGCAACGCAAGTGTCTAATGATGAAGAGATGCGGGTCAATTTAGATCTATTAGAAGGCAGGAGAGAAGCTGCATTGATAAGAATGGCCGCACAAAAGCAGATGATTGAACGATATTACAACAGGAAAGCCCGTCTGCGATATTTCAAAATTGGGGACTTCGTGCTTAAAAAGGTTTTTCAATCTACCAAGGCAGCCAATTCTGGTAAGCTAAGTCCAACTTGGGAAGGACCCTACAGAATACATGATATTGCAGGAAAAGGAGCGTATGAGTTGGAGACAATGGACGGCAAAATACTTCCCTCGCATTGGAATGCTGTTCATTTAAAGAGATATTACTTCTAAGGAAAAACACATGGTCAGGTATCATCATGTTAGATTTTATTTTTGAATTATTAAAATTTTGACTAACGATTTTAGATGATAGGCAAAACGCTTACCCGTACTAAATGATGAGTCACGACCTGTAAGGCAAAATGGAATACACTAAAATTCCAGGCCTAGGGTTACAATAATTCTGATAGAAACATACACGGGTAAAGCAGTCTTCATCTATAATCATACCCCCGAGTCCCGTACGTATTTCCTTTTCAGGAAAGGGGCCAGATGAAGGAAACTATCAAGTGCTCGAGGCTTCATACTTCAACACTCAAACACTTGGGGGACTACATAGAATATACAGTCACGTGTATATAAAAGGCAAAGAAGATGGAGTAAAATCAAGCCTAAAAGAAGTCAAGTGCAGAGTGGAAGCTAATGAGTCATGGCATTTCATCATAGTATTCTTTCCCATGAGAACAATGGAGTCACCTCTCAAACCCTTCCTAATGTTTTGGAGCTAAGGGAAACCCACTATACTTCATAAATAGTTAGGGTGAAGGCTGTATACTAAAACGGGTTATAAGAAAAAAACCCTGTATCTATTGTTCTATTTTTTGTGAATCTGTTACAAGAAAAACAGTTACGAGAAAGTTATAGATGTAATTCAAATACATGTAAGGAATGATTTACAACTTGTCAAAGTTCATGAATAAAAACTTGTTCAAGTTATTCCAGATAAATATGTATGTTCCTATTTCTTATATCGTATAAAACACCATTATGAAGTTGAGACGTCCTCTTTATCAAGTGTCAATATATAAAAGGGCCCTCTTTTATGAATCTCATATTATTTAATCATGAGAACAATAAAAGCATTTTCAGATAGTAAAAATGCAACCTATTCTCTAAGTCCTTTAAAGATAAGAGGCAAGAATAGAACAGATAGGAGTTTGAAGAAATAAACTTCTTAAAATATTAAAAGACAAGTATAAAAACTTGTTCATATCCAAAATGCCCCTTACACAAAACTCGGGGACTTGAAATTTCTAAGTCAAGAGTTTTTATGGCAGAAGTTGTCACAAGAAGTTAAACACTTTAAACATAGACTTCCAAAAAGGCACCTGCAAAAAGGGGAAATCTAAAAATTTAAAAAAAAAAAAACTTCTAAGGCGACGAAACTGAGGGGGGTTATTTACAGACTCAACTAACTCAACTGCACTTGCCCTTACAAGTTGATCTTCAGTCATAGTACTGGCAACACCCACGGATGCAACTTCAACTTGGCTAATGATAGTAGGCATGGAAGTGGGAGCTTCAATCAAAGCAGCTTCAACTGTAAAAGATTCATTTGGAGGGGCCTCAACTAAGGGAGTTTCAGCCGCGGAAAGATTAGCTTCGGGAGATGAGAAATCCGGTGGCTGTTGCACTTTCTCGATGGCTTCATTTACTTTAGCCAACTCGCATTCAAGATTGAAGTCCTCTTGGCTCATTTCCATCAAGGTATCACGGCGGGTTTTGAGATAGATCCAACTTACTTCAATGTTGGAAGATTCTTCAAGAAGTTCATAATTCTTTTCCCAGGCCGTGACTTCATTTTTAAGTTCTTCATTCTTAAGGAGAATGGAATCGTGAGATGATTGCAGAGAGGTGTGAGAATTCTCTAAAGTACAAACCTTGTCTGCCGAAGCTCGTAATTCTCCCTGCACTCGAGTGAGTTCTTGTGCCATACCTTCTGCATACGCTTCCTTCTGAGCCAATAAAGCCTTCAAAGCTTTGTTTTCGTTAGCAACCAGGGACAATTGCTCTGCAACAAGCTCCTTAGTTCTCGTAGATTGGTCTGCAGCAGCCTTGACCGTCGCCAACTCAGAGGTGAGGTTTTGAACTTGTTTCTCTAAAGAGCTCTTTCTCTTTTCCAAGATGTCCATGTCAATCTGCGTACTTTCGTACTGGCCTTTCCAATTGTTGGCCTCTAATTGGGATTCACGAGCGATTTTCTCTGCATCATGAGCAGTTTTCTCCAAATCACGAGCCAGTTTCTCTAAGAGAGGAACTCGACTCATGAGCTCGGTACCAATAAGGTTGACCTGGTTGTAATAAAAAAAAAGTGTATAAGGTAAAATTTTGGAAAACAATCTTCTATAAAAAAAAGAGATTAAGGAATACCTTCAAGCTGGCATGGACAATGTCGTTCAAAAGAGTCATATTACTGTGACTCTCGAGCTTTGCTTTTTCAATGGGACCAATCAAAGGCGCAAGCCACGTGTCTGCTTGCCCAGATTTTCTCAGGAGGCTGCTATCTCGAGGGACTTCAATGGTAACACTCCTCATATTGGAACTCCTACTCGAGGAACCTACCTCAGTATGGTGGATTATGGGAGGAGTAATTGTTGAAGGAGGAATAGCAGAAGAGGGAATGGAAGTAACAGATGAGGGAGGTAAAGGAACAATTACAGGAACGGTAGAAGTAGACAAGGGAACTTCATCTAAAACCGGACCTAAAGGACCACTACTAAAACCACTTATAAAAAGTTGGTTTATAGACTCAACAGTATCAGAGGGGGCAGAGATGTCATCATCAGGAATAACCACAGGAGATATGACAGGTTCGGAAAGAGGCAGGTCTGGAGAGATGTTAATCTCGTCATCAGAGATGATTCATCTCTTGACTCGTGGTCTAGTTACTAGAGAACCTTCACCTTCTCCTTCGGAGTCATCTTCAAGAACGGATTTCCTCTTCTCAGATCTTGAAGGAATTGAAACATCTTGGTGCGATCCTACGAAAATGTCTTGGCCACGTGACGCTAAGACACCTTCAAGAGTGACTCCTCGAGTGGCAAAACCTAAGAAAAGAAAGGTTAAAAAAAAAAACAAAACAACAAAAGAGAAGAAAAGGGAAAAAATTTCTTACCATGGGTTTTTGGTTTCCAACCGTATCGTTTGGCAAGGGTTTTCCAGGTCCTACCCTCCATTGGGGTAACCTTCAGAAGTCTTTCTACCCAACCACGGATATTAGGTACGGGTGTGACCATACCCATGGTTGCTGGAAAAGAAACACGATAGTTAAAACAAGTAAGGAAGGAAATAAATAAGCATGATAAAATTGAATACTTACGTGCAAAGTTCCACTTCTATGGGAAGCGGAGGTTCCTTTCACCGATTAGACCTGCGGTGGGGGCAGCAACATACCGAGCATACCAGCCACGGTCTTTGTCATCTTCAGGATTCACCAAAACTCTTTTGCTCCTGGCTGCTAAGCCAAATATTCCATTTCGGAAAAATCTAATGGAGTAAAGGTGAATCAAATGGGGGAAAGTAAATTCTACGCCGGCTTTGTTAGCAAGGTGTCTTAAACAGGCAACAACCCGCCACACTATTGGGCCAATTTGCCCCAAGCAAATATTAAAAAAGTGGCAGAAGCCTAAGATGACCGGGTCGATGGTCGGTTTAAATCCCAAAGTGAAAGGATATGTGTAAACAAAGGAACAACCTATCATATAGGAGGTGATCCTTTGATTCGGGTTAGGAATAATAATGGAAAAATCTTCAGCCCAATAACATTCAATCCTAACTATTGGAGCCAAAGCGCTTGTGATTAAGGTAGGATAAGGATCCGCACGGTCCAGTGCATCCACCTGGGTTTTTAAAGATTCTCTATCATGGTGGAAGGAAAACTCGGTAGGAATAATTTCTTCTACTAAGGGTTCACGCAAGGGCTCCATTGAATCCTTACTTCTAGAAGAACCTCTTTGTGAATGAGAACCTCTGGTTCCAGAAGAAGGTCCAGAACCAGAAGGAGGTGTTGAAGCACCACCATGAGTGGAGCTTAGATTGCGTAATCTACCTCCTCTTCTATGTCTCACAGGAGCATTGGGAAAATTATCCAGAATGGGAGTTTTCCTAGGGTTAGGGTTCGAGGAAGCCATGGATGCAAGAGTTGAATTGAAGCAAGTAAGTTTGCAAGGCGGAAGTATTCAGTTCAATTTATGAACAATAAGACAAGAAGAGGGGTTATATTAATAGTATTGGGTAATTATAAAAAATGAAGAGTACGATGATGAAAGACACTATAATAATGATAACTGATACTCCGTGAAGAGTGAAGCCGAAAAGAAAGCCCGAAAAAGCTCTACGTGACAGTATAACCAATGAGGAAGTAACACGTGTCCAGGGCATTAAAAGGAAGTGACAGTTGAAGTGTCAACTTTATCAGAGCATTAATGGTGACAAAAATTTCTCCTTTTACGAATTTCAATTCCACTTCCCAAATATTCATATTGATAAATAAATAGAAAGTGGGGGGACTATCTGTATTGNAAAGAGTACGATGATGAAAGACGCTATAATGATGATAACTGATACTCCGTGAAGAGTGAAGCCGAACGGAAAGCCCGGAAAAGCGCTGCGTGACAGTATAACCAATGAGGAAGCAACACGTGTCCAGGACATTAAAAGGAAGTGACAGTTGAAGCGTCAACTTTATCAGAGCATTAATGGTGACAAAAATTCTCCTTTTACGAATTCCAATTCCACTTCCCAAATATTCATATTGATGAATAAATGGAAAGTGGGGGGACTATCTGTATTGGGAAAAATTAAATATATGAATGAATAATGACGTGGCATGACACGTGGGGTTACTTAG